>JACXGM010012186.1:0-17966 GCA_016801145.1 Umbra pygmaea | reverse complement strand
TTTCCCCTGGTCTTGTTTCAATGGGTATTTCAGGTTTGTGTAATATCTAGTTTGAAGAGGTTAGAATCAGAAAGACAAACATAAAATAAATAGATAAAAAAAAAATAAAGAGAGCATTGGACAGTACATTTCTTGGAACAATATTGCTGATTTTTTAAACAGAGGTAGAACACTTTTGCATTTTGCAAAACAATAAATGAATTATAGAAACTTTGTTTCACAATAACTAGAACAACACAGTATGTGTTTAAAAAAGTATGCTCTAGGGAATTACTCCCATTGTTGCATAAATTTAACCAAGTCACAAAAAAAAAATGTATAGTATTCAGTAAAATGGCAGAGTTCATCACAGAGATGTTCTTTAGCAGGTTGGGGCCTACTTATTTATGAGTAAACACGCAGACAAATTCAATTCAATTCAAGACCTTTATTTCTCCCAGAGGAGCGATTAGTTTGGCTGCAGTAGGAAAGAAGTTGACATACAGTACATGACAACATTAAAAGTTTAAGTTCAAGTGAGCCTTATGTGCAGACGTTACCTATTCAGCTTCAAATGATAATGAAGCTACAAAGAAGAAACTGTCTGAGATTTTCAGTAACTATAAGTGAACTCTGTTGGTCTTCCAGGTTCTCAGTGCTGCTGAAGCAAAGAGATGCAGAAAAAAACTCAGGAGAAACAAAAGAGAATGGATCCTGCCTCCTGCCAAGCTTATAGAGAATGTAGACTACACACATAAAGAATTCATTGCCAAGGTACAGTAAACTAACCCACCATATAACAATATACTGCTCACAATTACTTCACATGTCCACAACAGTGAAGTATAGGCTTAATAATATCACACACTGTACATGTTGAAAATTTCAAGTTTTCTGAACTCTTGTTGTTTTTTTATACACTGCTCAAACAAAATTAAAGGAACACACAATCATCACAGTATAACACCAAGTCAATTAAACTTCAGGGAAATCTATTTGTCCAATTAGGAAGCATAAGTGACTGTGAATCAATGTGACCTGTTTTGGTGCAAATGAAAGTGACAACCGGTGCACTGGAGAGGCAACAGCAAGGCAATCCCCCAAAAATGAATGGTTTTGCAGGTGGTGGCCACAGATAATTGCTATCTCCTTTCACTTCTTGACGGAGTTTTGTGTTTTGCTAGTGTCCTTGTCACTGGTAGCATGAGGTGGTACTTGCAGCCCATTCAGGTTGCACAGGTAGTCCAGCTCCTCCAGGATGGCACATCTGTACATGCTGTCCCGAGAAGGTTTGCTGTGTCACCCAGTACGGTCTCAAGAGCCTGGAGTAGATACCAGGGGCCTCATTTATAAAATATTGCAGTGGATTGGCGTCAGACGTAGCTTACGGACATGCGTACGCACAAAAATATTCTGATTTATAAACCCGTGAGCATGCACGTCCTGAACCAGTTTCCCTTTATAAATCACAATCAACTCTAAATGTGGCGCAGCTTTTGCGGCTTCATGTCACGCCCATAATTGGCCATGAATGGTCAGTGAAATGCCCCCAAATTAATATTCATTGATTGAGACATCATGGCAAACACAGAGGAAAACCAAAAAAAGAAACTTCACTCAATGTAAAGTAGAAGTTTTTGTTGTAGAGGTGGAAAAGAGGAGAAAAAAGTTGTTTGGAGGGCATTGTGTGGGCATCAGTAATGCCAAAAAGGCATTGGAGTAGCAAAAGTTTGCAAACGCTGTGAATGGCGCAGCCTTAGAAAGTCAGACCGTGGCCGAAATATAAAAAGTGGTCTGAAATCAAAGTCGATGCCAAAAAGCGTCTAGTGCGTCATCGCAAAAGTGTGTCTGCTACGGGTTGGGGAACATTACACTGTTTCATTTTTGGTGTGGGTTTGAATCCAGCCCTCAATCGGTTGCTGATTTTGGTTTCCATTGACAGTTGTTACTGTTCGTCATTATGCTTTTATTCTTAAAGATTTTCATCTTTAATATGTTTAGTTTATCGACACCCGATGTATGTTTTGAGTGTTTCCTTTGCAGTAAATTTCTATAAACAAATGTTTGCTACACTTTGTTGAGCTTGCCTGGCTGGCATAATAGAACCATGTTATATTCCTAAAAGTACAAACCTACTCTGCCAGTCGGCTCTCAAAACAGCCTCAATAAAACAAGTATTTGAAAGAAAACAAAAACTATTTAAAACTCACATCTGTTGTATTTGACGGCATGAAAAAAAATATTCTGAGGACTTGGCCTACATTTGGACAGGTAATTTGGGCACCCTTGTCATGATAATAATTTTTTTGTCAGTAATAACTTTTGACAAATCACACCAGATCCCTTCACTTCAGATCTTATTCAAAGCAGATCATATTAGTGAAAACAAATGTCAGAATTCGCCCATCTGTGAAACAAAACAATGTTTTTCCAGAATGTTTTTGGCAGACAAGGCTGAATAAAATCATTTTTAATGTTATGGTGACTTGATTCATTAAAGTAGAGGGATCATATTACAGGTCAATTTAGGAGTAGTGAACTAAAACATTGTACCTTTTAAAAAGTACAGTATTAAAACAGATTTTCAGTTAGGAGTGTTATTCATGTGTCTGTTGATTTATATTTCAATGTAATTCTTTGTTCAGATCCGTTCTGATATGGATGAAAATGCCAGGGTGGAGTATTATCTGAAAGGGGAGGGAGCTGACAGACCCCCATTTAATCTCTTTACTATCAATCCCGTAAATGGCTTTGTACGAATCACCGGCATCCTGGATCGGGAGGAACGCCCCATGTACAACGTGAGTCTCTTTAAGTTATCTGTATATGAATGACATGAGCGTTAGGGCTGCAGCTAGTTTTTAGAGTTGAATTGAGCGGGCCATGACCGGCCTCACACTCCGGTACAGTTGGTGGCGGTATATGCATTTCAAGTCAGTTGCGATCTGCCATTAAACCATGGAAGAAGAAGCTCTCATGTGGATGCACTGAGCTGACCAGATACTGAGCCATGGGGAGCAGAAAAAAACTGTCAAAAGACCTGCAAAATAAGGTACTGGAACTAAGTTGGAAATAGAAATAAAAAGATATCTAAAGCCTTGCAAATGCCAATAATGTTCAATTACTTATCAAGAAGTGGAAGATTCAGGGATCAGGTCAGCTAAACCAAGAAAAATTTCAACCAAAACTGCCAAAACAATTGTTCTAGATTAGGGGTTTGACGGTTATTAAGTAACTGTGAGACCAACGGTTATAGATGAACACCGTCATTAGAACTCTATAACTGCCCAAACCGTGTTATTAAAATATTTTTTTTTACATATAATCATACATACAAATACTAATTAAACATATTTTTTTAATACCAGTCTGTGTTATAAACGATCTACGTCTTTTCTAACTGTATTTGATTCTTTGGAAAATAGCATAACTGAGATTTCCAGATACAGGCATGCAGCGCAGTGGCCAATCTTTGAAGCCGCTCAACAGAACTCAATGGCAAGTGTGGGGGGTGGGGGTGCAAGGTGACCTATCGTTAAAAAAACACCTTTTCATTAGAGCAGGGGAGGGTGAATAGTCTGTTTCTTTCCCCAGTGAGATGAAAATATGGATGTTGTTATAAAAAAGTGAATTTGGCTATTTAGGCGTATTTCAGTTTTAAAACTTCACACAAAAAACGCAACTCAAACTGCATTTAAGGTCTAGTATAATAATGTGATGGATGAGATGCAAAGATGACTCATGTAACCATGGGGAATATATCAGCTCAATTGTATTCAACAACGTGTTAGGGAGGTGATTCCAACAGTTTATAGAACCTGTAGGATGGGGGTCGTAGGGTGATAGTGGTGATTTTACATTTCAGTTTTAATGGAAAACCCAAAAACCTTGTTTGCAGAATATGCAAAAAAAATGTATTTGTTACAAATGCCAACACCAGCAATCTTCTTAATCACTTGAAGATTAACCTACGGGGAAATTGGATTAAACATTGCTTCGCTGCTGCTCAACCATCCACCTCTGGTCAAAGGATGTTGAATATGGCCCACTGTTATTACAACAATCGGTATTCGTATTTTATTCTTTGGTAAAGGTATTTAGATTTTACTAATTCATTCAGCTCTTAGAGAATTCAAGTACTTTTGTTAACTGTGTGTGATTTAGCTACTTAATACAAAGCACGTTCATTGCTAGTTGGCACGCTGTTAATCCTAAATAAACATAAAGTGAGTAATTAGTGTTTGCTCATTAATTATTCGAAGGCAATTCAAACTAAGTTGTGTGCGACAATCGGGCATTCTCATAACAGACCAACGGCGGCCCCCCGTGACGAAGGTTAACCGTCATCTTTGACCAACGTCATAACCGTCATCAACAATTCCAAAACCGGCACACCCCTATTCCAGATACAAAGAAAAACCAACAGGTAACCAAGGGTGACATACAGAGTGCTCTGAAAAAAGAAGGTATGGTGCCACAAACAAGCCTGATTGCAATATGCACGACGACAACTTCACATGCCGCACAGCTTCCTGCACACCGTAATTTGTAGTGACGAGAACAAAATAGTGCTATGTTTGGAGAGGGATGAACAAGGCCTATAGTGTAAAGAATACCATCCCCACTGTGAAGCATGGTGGTGGCTCACTGATGTTTTTGGGTGTGTAAGCTCTTAAGGCACAGGGAGTCTTGTGAAAATTGATTGCAAGATGAATGCAGCATGTTATCGGACAATACTGGCAGACAATTTGCATTCTTCTGCACGAAAGCTTGTACATTCCAGCATGACATTGATCCTAAGCACAAGGCCAAGTTGACCCTCCAGGGGTTATAGGATCTGGAGCGTCCATCACAGTGTCCTGAACTTAATATCATTGAGCCACTCTGGGAAGATCTCAAATGTGTCACAGGCCCAGTTCTTGTTAAGGCCAGAAGTGGCAGGCCAAGTAAAATATTGGAGATGCAAAGGATGTTGAGAACAGTCAAAAACAGCCCACAGACCACCTCCAAAGACCTAGAACATTATCTTGCTGCAGATGGTGTCACTGTACATCATTCAACAGTTCAGCACACTTTGCAAAAGGAGAAGCTATACAGGAGAGTGAACCGGAAGAAGCTATTTCTCCACACGTGCCACAAAAACAGTTGCTTGAGGTATGCAAACGCACATTCGGAAAAGCCAGCTTCATTTTGGAAAAAGGTGCTGTAGACTGATGAAACAAAGATCGAGTTAATTGGTCATAACAAGGGGCGTTATGCATAGTGGCAAAAGAACACAGTGTTCCAAGACATTTTTTTGCAACCACAGTAAAATTTGGTGGAGTTTCCATCATGCTGTGGGGCTGTGTGGCCAGTGCTGGTACTGGGAATGTTGTTAAAGTTGAGGGCCGCATGGATTCCATTCAATACCAGCAGATACTTGAGAATAATGTAGAGAAATCAGTCACAAAGTTGAAGTTACGCCGGGGCTGGATATTTCAACAAGACATCGACCCAAAACACTACTCCAAATCTACTATGGCATTTATACAGAGGAACAAGTACAATGTTCTGGAATGGCCATCCCAGTCCCCAGACCTGAATATCATTGTAAATCTGTGGGGTGATTTGAAGTGGGCTATCAATGCTTGGCAACCATCAAACCTACCTAAACTGGAGGTGTTTTCCAAAGAAGAATGGTCCAAAATACCTTCATCCAGAATCGAAACACTCATTACAGGCTACAGGAAGTGTCTAGATGATGTTATTTCTGCTAAAGGAGGATTAAATAAATATTGATGTGATATTTCTGTTGGGGTGCCAAAATTTATGCACCTGTCTATTTTCGTTTTGATGTATATTGCACATTTTCTGTTCATCCAGTAAACCTCATGTTGATAGATCAAAATTATATTTGTAATGTTCACTCCTCTGTAAATGATCAAACTCCCAAAAGTTAAAAATGAACAATAATGTTTATTCTCTCAGAGTAAATTAGTCAACCAAGGCAGCAAAAGACGAAATAAACTATGCATGGGTCAGGCCAGAATAACCATACAGTGCATGGGCTAAGGTACATGGGATAATCCAAGGCAGAATCTCAACAAGCAATGCAAGGGTCAGGCCAGATTAACAATCCAAGATACTGTAGGCAAAGGTACAAAGGTAAATCCAAGGCAGAGTAATCCAAAATTAAAGCAGAGGTCAGACCGGAACAACAACATAGAAATTAGAATGCTCAGTAAATAAGGAAACAGTACTTACAATACCTTGCGAAGAGGCAATGGTGTGTGTCATAAATATGACTGGGTGAGAGCAGGTGAATGGAATTTGGTTGATTGAGTCCAGGTTATGGGAAATGTAGTTCTGAGGAGACAAGACCAGGGAAGCTGTAGTTCACAGGGAAGATGAACTGGGGAGTGGGAATTGTAGTTCTGGCCAACTAGGAAGGGGAAGATGTAGTACTCTGGGAAGAGGAACTGAGAAACATTACAGAATCCCCCGCAAGGCGCAGCTCCAGAGGCGCCAAACAGCAACACGCCACCGGACACCAGGCGACAGAAGACCCAGGCAGGAGACCGTAGCGGCAGAAACCAGAGCGGCAGAGACTCCCCAGGGCGAAGCAGACGAGCAGAACAGGCAGGTGGAGGGAGGCTCGGCGGGCCGGAGGGCGGAGGCAGCAGCAGCGGACCGGAGAGACGAAGCAGCAACGGCGGGCCGGAGGGCAGAGGCAGCAGCAACGGACCGGAGGGACAAAGCAGTAACGGCGGGCCGGAGGGCGGAGGCAGCAGCAGCGGACCGGAGGGACGAAGCAGCAACGGCGGGCCGGAGGGCGAAGGCAGCAGCAGTGGACCGGAAGGACGAAGAATCAACGGCGGTCCGGAGGATGGAGGCAGCAGCGACAGGCTGGACAGCTGAGTCCGGGCAGGCGGAGGTCCGGCCGAGCAAGGTAGAAGCGAAGGCCGAGGCGGAGGCAAGGCAGGTGGCACCAGAGGCAGAGTCTGGGGCAACAAAGGCAGAGTCAATGGCCCCGCGGGAGGCGGCCAGGCCGGAGGGGGCGTCGAGGGCCGAGACAAAGGCGGACCAGGCACCGGAACCACAGCAGACACAGGAACCTGGAAGAACATAGCACAAACAGACAAAGACCAACAGACAGACACAGAGAGGGGCACAGAGACCGGGGCAGGCGTAAGACTAGCACCGGAGCAGGGACAGGGGCAGACACTGGCACTGAGAGAGAAGCAGGACATGGCACTGGGAGAGGACCAGGACATGGCACTGGGAGAGGAGCAGGCAAAGGCACTGGGAGAGGAGCAGGCAAAGGCACTGGGAGAGGAGCAGGCAATGGCACTGGGTGAGGAGCAGGCAATGGCATAGGGACTGGTGCAAACAAAGGCACAGAAGCAGACACCAGCTCAGGAACTAGGGCAGGCTCGTGGACAGGGTTAGGTACCAGGGAAGGGTCATGGTAAGGCAAGGGCACAGTGACAGGCAAGGGCACGGTGACAGGCAAGGGCACGGTGACAGGCAAGGGCACGGTGACAGGCAAGGGCACGGTGACAGGCAAGGGCAAGGTGACAGGCAAGGGCAAGGTGACAGGAAGGGGGACCGTGACAGGCAAGGGCACGGTGACAGGCAAGGGCATGGGGACTAGAGGGAGAACAAGGGAAGGCTCAGGGACAAGGCAAGGCTCAGGCTCGGGGACAAGGCAAGGCTCAGGCTCGGGGACAAGGCAAGGCTCAGGCTCGGCCGATGGTGGTGTAGCAACCGCTGGTGGCCGGGAGGCTTGAGCGACCTCAGTGGCCTCTGGTGGCTGGGAGGCTTGAGCGGGAACAGCGGCCTCTGGTGGTCTGGGCATGGTGGAGACCTCTGGTGGTCTGGGCGTGGTGGAGACCTCTGGTGGTCTGGACAGGGTGGAGACCTCTGGTCGTCTGGACAGGGTGGAGACCTCTGGTCGTCTGGACAGGGTGGAGACCTCGGGTGGTCTGGACAGGGTGGAGACCTTAGCAGGAGCAGCCTCTGGTGGCCGTGGAGGGGGAACTGTGGCCTCTTGTGGCCAAGGAGAGGGAACTGCGGCCTCTTGTGGCCGAGGAGAGGGAACTGCGGCCTCTTGTGGCCGAGGAGAGGGAACTGCGGCCTCTTGTGGCCGAGGAGAGGGAATTGCGGCCTCTTGTGGCCGAGGAGAGGGAGCTGCGGCCTTTTGTGGCCGAGGAGAGGGAACTGCGGCCTCTTGTGGCCGAGGAGGGGGAACTGCGGCCTCTTGTGGCCTTGGAACAGGAACTGAAACCTCTTGTGGCCGTGGAACGGGAATTGCGACCTCTTGTGGCCAAGGAACTTGGCCGATCAGGGTCCTGCCAGGACATCGAGAGGCCCCAATGGCTTCCAAACAGGACATTAGCTGAGGGGATCGGGTGAGCAGCCGCTTCAAAAGGAAGATCTCAGCCTCTGTCTGGAGTGACCCATAACCGGCCCTCCATGAGAAGAACTGGCTAACCAAGTCTGGACGGGCATTGATGGCTTGGCCGCATTGGTTCATCCAATCCCGATAGTCCCCATCCACTTCGGGGTCTTTCCTTAACTCAGTGAAGATTAAATCCCACTGGGAACTGAGGCCAGTGGTCATCTTGGAACTGGGACTGGTAGCCATCTTAGAACTGAGGCTGGTAGCCATTGTGGAACTGGGGCTGGTAGTCATCTTAGAACTGGGACTAGTAGCCTTCTTGGAACTGGAACTGATTGGAACTGGGACTAGTAGCCTTCTTGGAACTGGGACTAGTAGCCTTCTTGGTACTGAGGCTGGTAGCCATCTTGGAACTGGGGCTGGTAGCCATCTTGGAACTGGGGCTGGTAGCCACCTTTGGACTGGGGCTGGGAGCCCCTCTCTTAGAACAGGGACTGGGTGCCCTCTTAGGAGCTTCAAACGGGGTAGGTGTGTCAAAGACACAACGGGGAAGGATTTAGTCCCCATCCATAGCCTCCCTGACTAAAAAGTCCTCATAGGAGGCTTCGTAGAGGTCCCATAGAGGATCCCCCTGGGCCCAGCCACCGTAACCCAGCTCACTCCCAGCCATATTTTGTAGAGGCGAGGTATTCTGTAATGTTCACTTCTCTGTAAATGATCAAACTCCCAAAAGTTAAAAATGAACAATAATGTTTATTCTCTCAAAGTAAATTAGTCAACCAAGGCAGCAAAAGACGAAATAAACTATGCATGGGTCAGGCCAGAATAACCATACAATGTATTGGCTAAGGTGAATGGGATAATCCAAGGCAGAATCTCAACAAGCAATGCAAGGGTCAGGCCAGAATAACAATCCAAGATATTGTAGGCAAAGGTACAAAGGTAAATCCAAGGCAGAGTAATCCAAAATTAAAGCAGAGGTCAGACCGGAACAACAACATAGAAATTAGAATGCTCAGTTAATAAGGAAACAGTACTTACAATACCTTGCGAAGAGGCAATGGTGTGTGTGTGTGCCATAAATAAGACTGGGTAAGAGCAGGTGAATGGAGTCCAGGTTATGGAAAATGTAGTTCTGAGGAGGCAAGACCAGGGAAGCTGTAGTTCACAGGGAAGATGAACTGGGGAATGGGAATTGTAGTTCTGAGCAAACTAGGAAGGGAAAGATGTAGTTCTCTGGGAAGAGGAACTGAGAAACGTTACAATATTTGTGATCCAAACACCTAATTATTTATAAACGAAAATCATGGAAGTTGTCAGGGGTGCCTAAACTATTGCATACGACTGTAAAAATAAATTGTTTTGCCAGCTCACTCACGTTTTCTTTAAATATTGTACATCTATTACCAATTCTCCAGGAGTATACAAATCTTTGAGCACCACTGTATAAGGGGTTTGTTGATTTGTCCCTGAAACTGGGACAGAACTCTCTTTAGGTCAGGCTACATCATTTCAATCAGGTTGAGGTCAGGAATGGGTCACTCCAAAAGGCATATTTTCTTCTTTTGAATCCATTCTATTGTTGAATCACTTCTGTTCTCTCAGTGGTTTTCCTGTTGCATCACCCAACTTCTGATGAGTTTCAATTGGGGGACAGATGGCCTTTCTCCTGAAAAAATGTCTTGACAAACTACGGAATATATTTTTCCATTGATAATAGCATTCTGTCAAGGCCTTGAGGCAGCAAAGCAGCCCCAAACCATGATGTACCCTTCACCATATTTTATAGTTAGGATGAGGTTTTGATGTTGGCGTGTTGTGCCTTTATTTATTCACATATAGTGTTGTGTGATCCTTCCAAAAAAACTAAATTTTGGTTTCATCTGTCCAAAGAATATTTTGTCAGCAGCACTGTGGATCATCCAGGTGCACTTCTTGGAACTTGAGACATGCAGTCTTTTTTTTACAGCAGTGGCATAGTACATTGTGGCATCTGATAAACTCCATTCTTGTTTATTGTTTTACATATCGTAGACTCATCAACAGAAATCTTAGCATGTTCCAGACATGTGTGTAAATCTTTAGCTGACACTCAAGGATTCTTCTTAACCTAATTGAGAATTATGTTTGGTGCTTGTGCAGTCATCTTTGCAGGATGGAGAGTCTATGGAGAGTACCTAGAGTGATCCATTTATAGACAATTTGTTTTACTGTGGACTATTGACCATTGAGGCTTTTAAAGATACTTTTGAAACCCATTTTAGTTTTATGTCAACAATTCTTAATATTAGGGCTGCTTTGATCTTTTTTCTTCAAGGCATGGTTCACATCAAACAATGCTTCTTGTGAAGAGAAAACCAAAATGTGTGCGTGGTTTTATAGGGCAGGGCACTCTAACCAAAACACAAAATATCTTCTCATTGATTGGACTCCTGAAGTCATTAGTCTAGGGGTCCACATATTTATTCTGCACTGCAAAAAAAATGTTTAAAAAAATGCAATGATGTTAGTTTAAGCAAACTGTTTTAATCTATTGTTGTGACTTAGATAAAGATCAGATAACATTTTATTACCAATTCATACAGAAATCCAGGTACAGTCATATTCAAAACTTTAGGCACTCCTGACAATTTCCATGAATTTCATTCATAAATAATAGTGTGTTTGGAACAGCAATTTTATTTTGATCTTTCAAATAACTGAAGGATACAGTAATATTTCAGTCAAGAAATGCGGTTCATTGGATTAACAGAAAATGTGCAACATTGGACAGGTGCCTAAATCCCCAACCGAAATATCTCTCCCCATGCAGAATTTTATTAAACATCCGCTCAGCAGATTTTGTACTGCTAGCTAACTGACTTTACATTATATTGGCTTAATTTTTTAATATTAATCAGGAACCATACACCGCATTCCAAATTATTATGCAAATTGGAATAAAGTGTAATAAACATTAAATATTTCGTATTTCAATCAAACTAATAGATGGTATTGTGTCTCTGGCCTCTTTGGATCACTGAAATCAATCTCAGATACCTGTGAGAATTAGTTTGCCAGGTGAGCCCAATTGAAGGAAAACTACTTAAGAAGGATGTTCCACATTATTAAGCAGGCCACAGGTTTCAAGGAATATGGGAAAGAAAAAGGATTTCTCTGCTGCAGATAAGTGTCAAATTGTGCCATGCCTTGGACAAGGTATGAAAACATTAGATATTTAATGAGAACTTAATGAGATCATCCTACTGTGAACACTGCAAAAAAGGGGTGTCTACAAACACTAAATCTGAGAGAAAAGGTACTCAAAACAAGTGAAATAATCTTGCTGCATGGACAGATAATGTCCAAGTAGCAAGATAATTTCACTTGACAAGATTTCTTGAATTAAGTTTGTGGAATGTACAAATAAGATTATAGTGTAAAGTTGAATACTTATAATAAGAAATTCACTGTTAAAACAAGATGAATTATCTAGCATTTCTAAATCTAAGTTTTTTATCTTGGAAAGAACCAAATAATTTGCAGTGAAGAGATTTGTGGCTGATTCAGAGCACAGATGGGTTTGTGCAAATAAATGTGAGGTCCTCTCTGGCCGGTTCCACCAATACTATGTCTTATGTTCAGCCTACTGCTACTCCCCGGGATCCCCGTCCACTTGAACATGGCACGCGTCAGAGATCACAATCACCGGAATTCTTATCACTTGCTCATTATTTCCAGTTGTATAAAGCCATGACTGTTTTGTTACCTCAATAGTATCTTTTTCATTATTCAGACTTTGCTATTTGGATTTGCCCAAAAGATTTATAAATACACACGCAGGATACACAAAGGCACACACAAAATTTTAAAAGCACAGGAGATTCACAAATGCATACAAAATTCACAAATGCACACAAAATTCATAAATAAACACATAATTCAGAAAGGCAAACAAAATTTACAAATGCACACAAGATTCAGAAATGTATTTCTGATGCACACACAAATATGTCTTGATTTACAAACTGCTTGCGGTCTGTGAACTTCACTACATTTGTGAATTTTGAGACTCCCCTGATGTGGCTCGACACACAAATGCATTTTTTTTTAAAGGTGAATGATCTGCAACCAATCAGATATCTCCCTAGTTTTAGCCAATCACAAGAACGCACCCTACGTGGGGGATTGTTTACTTATAAGCCAATCACATGAACGCGTTCACACAGCGCTGGGAGCCGGGAGTGTTTAACTAAGATTAACAGTACTGATTAAAGGACAACTGTTTTCTCTGCCTCTGCCAAGCATTTTCTGCTCAAATTTGACTAGACAGTTTAACATTTAAGTTGATTCACTCAATATGTTTGGAATAGGGCAGCGGTAGTGTCGCTGCCTTACGGTCGTTGGTTCGAAGTCGTGTTCCTTTTTGAAAAAATAATAATTATAGACATTGATGTATAGACAGAAGAGATTATTTTATTTACCTTTACAAAGAGAAATCAACAGAATTTGGCAAAGCCATTTGAAAGTCTTCCTTACAAGGAAAAACTTAGCATTAAACAGCAGGGCAGATCAACACCTAAGATTGATTTATTGCAAAATATAGGGCAAAGTAACAGGTCTTTTCAGCTCTCCTGGTATGACAAAGGTAGCTGGCTGACTGGAAGTGCTGTGACAAAGAAAATGTACTGCTGACCATGACTCGATGAAACCATCTAACAGATATGTTGTTTAGTCAAATGTGGGGTTTGGAGATCTGTCTAACTTTGACAGGGCATATAAAAGGCAATATAATATGCAAGATTAAGTCGCATGGACAGGATCATGGTTGAGCATGCAATCAATGATGGTGCTCATATTCAAGTGGCTAAGCATAATGAAACAGTAAAACAAAACCGGGCCTTCCTAAACCGCTTTATTGATGTGACATCCTTTTTTAGCTGTAATTTAGGGAATATGATGAGAGTAGTGAATCATCCAAGATGAATAAGCTTCCCCTCTTTGAAAGACCAGCAGCCGTCATTGATTCTGATCAACTTAGTCAATGAGAAGAGCACAACTACAATACCAAGACTTGTTACGTAGATTACTTTTGGGAAGGAAAATGAGCCAAACTCGAAAATACAAACTCTGTAATAATATTTCTCATTGAAAAATTATGTGAATAGAGTTAAGGCATTATACAATTATAAACAGAATGAATCAAAATATAAACCGATCAACCATAACATTTTGACCACCTGCCTAATATTAGGTAGGTCCCCCTTTTGCCACCAAAACAGCCCTGACCTGTAGAGGCATGGAATCCACTAGACCTTTGAAGGTGTGGTGTGGTATCTGGCACCAAGACGTTAGCAGCAGATCCTTTAGTCATGTAAATTGCATTTGCTAACACTATTAAACAAAGTATCCTCCGTAAATAGACAACTGCAGTAAATACAGAGACATTGACGGAATAAGGTACATGTTAAGTTTGAAGAATGAGATTGTATTTTCCCTGGTACTGTGTCCCATTTGTAGTGAAACATGTTTTTTTTGTTTAGTTTTTTTCACAATCGCTAGGACCCATTGTCTAGGTCTCTTATCAAACCTCTACACACAGTTCCATTAACCACCTTTCAGTGTTGCACAGCAGTTAATTTTACATAAAAAATGCACTAAAACTACCAAAATAATTAATACATCTAAAATCGACTCATTCTTCCATAACTCTAGCAACAGTTGTCACCCAACAAGCACACTTTGTCAATCCATCAACCTAAGCAACACTAAGAACAGACTATTTATTTACAAAACAAGAATGACCCCTGTCCACTGTTTAGTATTGAAATGCAGAAGACAAGGTTAACATCCACATCACATTTCATGTCATCTTGGGCAATACACCTCACTTATATTCTGATCAAGTATAGTAGCCCTCATCTCATCTGGGACTACAGCTCTTGATGTTTCTCTCAGTCTACTTTCACCATGCATACACACTCATCTTTCTCTCTTAGCCACTCTTCTTCCTTTCTCAGACACTTCTCTATCTCTGGGTGAGTCCAAGTTGACGTGTGTGTGTGTGTGTGTGTGTGTGTGTGTGTGTGTGTGTGTGTGTGTGTGTGTGTGTGTGTGTGTGTGTGTGTGTGTGTGTGTGTGTGTGTGTGTGTGTGTGTGTGTGTGTGTGTGTGTGTGTGTGTGTGTGTGTGTGTGTGAATGAGAAGTAGGACTGCACTAAATTTGCACATGTACGATGAGGAATCCTGTACACATATGTACTTTTTTTGCATGACTTTTCCGTGTCAGTGGGCCCCTTCGTATCAGACTTGTTTGATTGATTGCACTGAGATCTGGGGAATGTCATAATACAGATTCATTGTATAACAATATTATTTATTACATTAGGTAGATTTACTTGGATATGTTTGTTGTTTAACATTTATATCAATTAGCAGACACTGTTATCCAAGCTCAAGTTCAAATTTCAAGTTTATTGTCACATATTTAGAAGATTGCATGTACAGGTAAAATCTTGTGCCCTGGTTCCAACATAAGCAACGCAGTAAAAATAACAACAATAAAAACATAGATATGTTCAAATGAAAATGGACATCATCTCTAGCAACATGGTATAAGACATGGACCAGCATTCAAATCTAGTATATATACAAGTATGTACATGTAAACAAGCAGAGATCACAGGATACTACTTGACGATCAAGGTGTGATAGGAATTATTTAAAGTGACCGTGAGGTTATATATTTGTACAATTAACAACATTATCTTCAATTGTATAAATGAGCAGTGGATTATAGAATTACCATGTGGCCAAGGCTGCTTGCAGGAAGAATTCTGTTTATCAAATTCTCTTATATCATTTTAAATGTATTGTCTAAGTAAATAAAAATCAGATTTGTAATGATTTACACAATTTGTAAAACATTTGGTATTCAACTACAACTATAGATGGTGTTGCACTGTATTACATTTTCCCCCTTGTACATGCCAAAACTGTAATAACGCTTAATTCTATATTGTTGTGCTGAAAGGCAAAGAAGATCATGTAGAAATGTGCAGTAAAAATATTACATTTATATATATTACATTTATTTTTTGTATTGATTTTACCTGAACTATAATCTCTTGTCACAAAATGCACATCATATCTAATGATCTCCACAAAATGTATTGATTATTCCACATTTGTTTCAGCTCACTGGAGTAGCCAGGTACAAAAATGGAACATTGGCGGAAGAAAACATTCCTCTAACAATTAATATAATCGATGTGAACGATAACCCACCTTATTTTGAGTTACATACTGGATCGATCAAAGAGTCCAGCAAATCAGGTACATAAGAACCCTCCTCTCATGTGTGCAGTGCTACAAGAATATACGTCTATACAGTAATGTTTTTGGTTATACACTGAATCTAAAAATGGATTAACCAAAATATATTCCTATTGATACACAACCTACATGGTATTTCCTGTCAAAGTAAAAAAATAGAACCCCATCTGAATATAAAAACAATAAATGAAAAATAAATTTAAGAATTATTGTGCAAGTCAGAGTACATTTTGGTAGAAGATTCAAAAAACTTTGTAGAACTATGAGGGTGATATTGCAGTATTTCAGTTGTTTTTGATAAAAATGGTTAAGATTGTATTTTTTTATAAAATCATACCAAAACTATTCACAGCTGTAATGGCTGCAAAAGGTACATCTGTTAAGTAACAATTCTATGTTGTATAGACAAAAAGGGTTTTATGTTGAATAATTGATTACTTTTTTACTTTGATAATATGGAGTAAGTTGTGTCGATCAAAAGGGACATTAATAAAAAGTATTCCTCTTTGACAAGTATTTTTGCATCCTACCCTGTGTAACACCAGGCACAGAAATCATGCAGATAATTGGGAAAGATGATGATCAGGAGGGAACAATCAACTCTAAGATCCGTTACAAGGTTCTTAGACAGGAACCAGCAGGATCTGGAAACATGTTCACCATTGATGAGAACACAGGGAAACTCTACACCAAGGACGATTCTCTGGACAGAGAGGTACCACACAGTACTGGACCCGCTAACAGTCCTACAAACAGTCTGGATTGACAAGTCATATTAAAAGGGGCTGATATATCTGATAAGACAAGCTCAATTAAAAGGGGCTGAATAATTTAAAAGAAAATACTAATTTAAACCAGCGCTGATGTCAAATACCAGTATATGAACCCATCATTGTTCCCTCTCTTTTAGACTATTGATTCATACACTCTAATAGTCCAAGGGACGGATATGAACGGAGCACCTGGTGGTCTTACAGGAACAGGAACTGTAAACATAAAGGTTCTGGACATTAATGACAATGTCCCAACACTGGAGAAGGAGCAGGTCAGGACTACAGCCTAGAAGTGAACCTTAAACCTAGACTTTTCCAGAAATGTCTTTACATGCTGTATTGTACTAGCAGGAGGGTGACAATGTGTAGTTAAGGGTGATGGAATTAACTATTTAATTTTTTTAAATTACAGACTACTGATTGTTTTCCTTTAGGTTAGGTGTTTCATTTTCTTTCATTTTAACAGTCTGTCTGTACTGCTAGAACAAATCAGCTTAACATTTTTGAGGCAGAAGCAAACTGTAAAATCTCTCTCCATCCATTTATCCATCCATCCATCTTCATCCGCTTATCCGGGATCGGGTCGCGGGGGCAGCAGCTCCAGCAGGGAACCCCAAACGTCCCTTTCCCGAGCAACATTAACCAGCTCCGACTTGGGGATCCCGAGGCATTCCCAAGCCAGGTTGGAGATATAATCTAGCCACCTAGTCCTGGGTCTTCCCCGAGGCCTCCTCCCAGCTGGACGTGCCTGGAACACCTCCCTAGGGAGGCGCCCAGGGGGCATCCTTACCAGATGCCCAAACCACCTCAACTGGCTCCTTTCGACGCAAAGGAGCAGCGGCTCTACTCTGAGATCTTCACGGATGACTGAGCTTCTCACCCCATCTCTAAGGGAGATGCCCGCCACCCTCCTGAGGAAACCCATTTCGGCCGCTTGTACCCTGGATCTCGTTCTTTCGGTCATGACCCAGCCTTCATGACCATAGGTGAGGGTAGGAACAAAAATTGCCCGGTAGATTGAGAGCTTTGCCTTCTGGCTCAGCTCTCTTTTCGTCACAACGGTGCGATACAATGAGTGTAATACCGCCCCCGCTGCGCCGATTTTCCGACCAATCTCCCGTTTCATTGTTCCCTCACTCGCGAACAAGACCCCAAGGTATTTGAACTCCTTCACTTGGGGTAAGGACTCATTCCCTACCTGGAGTAGGCACTCCATCGGTTTCCTGCTGAGAACTATGGCCTCAGATTTAGAGGTGTTGATCCTCATCCCAGCCGCTTCACACTTGGCTGCGAACCGATCCAGTGAGTGCTGAAGGTCACAAGCCGATGATGCCATCAGGACCACATCATCTGCAAAAAGCAGCGATGAGATCCTCAGCCCACCGAACTGCAACCCATCCCCACCCCGACTATGCCTCGATATCCTGTCCATAAATACTACAAACAGGATTGGTGACAAAGCGCAGCCCTGGCGGAGACCAACCCTCACATGAAACGAGTCCGACTTACTGCCGAGAACCC
>JACXGM010012185.1:0-14648 GCA_016801145.1 Umbra pygmaea | reverse complement strand
GTGCAGAGCCCAAGGTTTCCCAATTTAAATTCACCCCAAAAAATTGCTAAGGAAAAAATGCACTGTACTGTGCAAAGATAACATGATTGCTATAACGTAAAGAAAACAACACTTTTAGAATCAAGATCAAATCTAAGAGAACGCTTTGAACATAAGTAAAATGCATATCTCCACAGAATGTCATTAAAATGATAACATTCATCCGCTGTGGAAGTCATATCAGAGAAAACATCTGTAGCCCATACCTAAATGGTACCATCCTGCACTCTACAACTGACTCAGTGCTAACACACTTCTCCCTAGCCTGACACCATGACATTACTTCTTCCTGTCTGTCTCTCTTCCTGTCTCAAGCCACTATTATGGCTGAATGTCATTCATCCTTCCTGAATCCTCTACCTCCCCAGCAAAAACAAATATTGGTTAAGTACTATATTGACTACTTATACTACTATATTAGAACTGCATACCCTTCAAACACAATGTTTACAAGAGGAAAAACAGATATTAGACATTAGTCAATTGTAAGTTGACCAGATATATGTCCCTGTTTTCCGAGGACAGTCCCTATTTTTGGTGGCCTGTCCCTGGCTGGAGCTGTCCCGGGAAATGTACCTGTTTTTAATTGTGTGTTAAAAACAGACCTCAAAGTGAAATAATATTTTACGTGGCAAGAAAGACCGTGTAGCAGAGCCTACGTGCTTGTTTTGGCCATCAGAGGGGGCTGCTTGCTATAGCAGTTTCATTCACTTTTTTTCTACTACCTGCTAGCGCTACAGTTTGGGCAAAATTGCAGTGGAAAAACACAGTCAAAAGGTAACAAGTTTCAAGTGAATCCACAACATCACCAGTGGTGTATTGGAGGGTAAACACAGGTAAATGTTGTACGCCCAACTTTTTATTTGTAAAAAGCATTTACTCACCTTTTCATTTGGTAATTACTGTTTACCCATTTACACTTTGTACCCAGCGTTTTTCAAGTCTTGATCTAAATTCACACCAACCTATTTGCACACCAACCTATTTGCCAATGTGTGGAATCGCAAATGTTTACTGTTCAGACTGAATGTGCCTCCAACAGCACGTTAAGCCTGTAGTATACTAGTTGTTGCTGACCTGGCGCTCGCCAAAGTGACAATACGGGAGCTCCGTACCTATTTATACTTGTGCGTGGTGCTCGCGAAACTAATTGCAGTCTTCTCCTGATCAGAGGTGTCACAACTGCGGAGAGGCTACTGACTTTGATATTTTTACAGACTAGAAGAAGAAGAAAAAGATAAACGATGGCAGAACTGGCAGCAGCATTGACATTTAAGTCAACAGTGGCTAAGATTATCTTAACTGTGTTGTTATGAACCATTTACTGTTTTAATATGAACCAGTAACTGTGTTATTGCTTCCTGTTTCCGCTTTGTCGCGCACCGCTGAAAATAAAGAGTGGTGCGTGCCCTTGTCTTGCGCACTCTACATTTCTGGGTGCCAACAAACTCTATGCCATTTTGACGTCACTACGGCACGCACCAGGTCGGGAACAGCTTGTATACTGCAGGCTTAATGCACTATTATGTTCAGCAGCGCTCATCTCCCGAGTGTGCGTGACCGCAGAGGCGCAGCAGACGAGCTGCCATTCAAACATACTGTAACTTTTTTCAAAAATGTCTATATTATCTATTAATGTATATTAGCTAACTTCTTTGTCTGTTTTAAAAATAGAAACAATAATTCAAAACAAGCATACTCTTGGAAAATTTGTGTTCAAAAAGGTAAAGAGAATATTTGCTATTGTTGATATTTTCATCAGGTGTCTTTCTATCTAGCTCTACAATAAGTCAGTAGCAAGTTAGCCACCATAGATCAATCAATGCAAGTGCTCTGGTTATGTACCATACTGCAAAAATAACAGTATAACTAGCTACATGTAGTTCAAATATATAGCTTAACTATTAAAGTAGTAGTATAAGACAATGAAAGAAGTGCAGTTAAAGAAAAAACTCACTGATTCCCATAACAATATCTTTTTAAACTTTGCTTTACAGAGAATAATGAGACAAAAACAGGGATGATACAATTTGTGCAAAGGCATGCTGCAGTACAGGTAGAACAAAACAGGACAAAGGTTAGTGCTTTGGTTGTGTAAATATTGTATTTAGTTGATAATACATTACTTTATATTGTTGACTAAGCCATTGAAGTAAAAGATACTTTCAAACCTTGATTTACAAAGATTAATGCTATATTGATTCTGAAGATGAGTGTGCTAGTTTAGGATTACAACAAAAACATGAACATTTTGGTTGTTATTGGTTAGTATTGCTTACATTTAATAGTTATGTACATGCATGATCTAGTTATTATCACATAGCTGTACATCCACACCAGAGATGCCACAGGCTGGTGTAATAGATTACTTTTCTGGGATGGGCTGAGTTCACAACTTTCGGGAAGTTCATTAGTAAGACCCTATTGACCAGGTAAAATAATTTAATAACTTACCAGTGATCTATGAAAAACTAAAACATGACTGTAAAAAAAGGTTGTAATTTGACAGAAAATCCACTGTAAAAGTTTACAGTGTTTTACCTTCAATTGGAACAATGGGAAACATTCTAAAATGAAAGAACTTCTTTTTCCTGGTCATTAGGGTCATACTGAGGAACTTCCCATAAGTTGTGAACTCAGCCAAACCCAGAAAAGTAATCTATTACACTAACTTTTGGCATTTCTGATCCTCACTGGTGCACGTTAGCATTTTGGTATACATATTTGCATTGCAACTCATATGAGATAAAGATAAAAGTGTGACATATTTCAATATGAACATTTTCAAATTGTGTTTTTGGTGAAATTGGTGTCCAGTCCAAATATCAAATTTGGGATGAATTAACAAATGTGGATTGAAATGCATCTGTATCATTTGATTGTGTGTATTTTATAGAAAATGGACACTAGGTCCTATTAATATACCTGTATTAAATGCCATGAAATTATTGTTGAAAAATGTAATACGTTTTGGTTGAAATTGATGATTGTTCATTTTAACATTATAGCCGCGAGGTGTTGACAGTTTACCCACCTTTTCATTTACTAGTACACCACTGAACATCACCACAAACATCTTTTCAAGCCAGGTAATGTTTGCTGTTTAGGGAGTGAATTTGAAGGAGAGGAGGAAGAGTAAATTGGAAGAAGAGTGAAGGAGATCGAGGAGGAAAGGTAAAGATATGTTTACAGAGCCTGTAGGGTTATTATTCCAAACAATGTTTTTGAGATAAAATACCAAAATGAGGCAAGCAATGGGAATCTGTTAAGTATTTTATCTAAAAGTGTAGTTTTTATTATTGGAGAGGATGGAGAAGAGAGTGAAAAGGAAAAATTAAGAGAGGAAAAAAGTGAAGCAAGGAGAGTTATGTTCTCATTCTACTCAAACTACCAAGACTGGCTTTTCAGATAGGACAGTTCTGTTTTGTCTGTAGAGTTTCTGTAATATAGTTATTTTCTTTGTCTATAAAAGTAAGCCTGTTAGACTAAATATATAAAACCGGAATTGTCCCCCTTTTTTGTTCTATAGATAATAACATTGGATATTTTAGTGATATATTGACTTCCAAATTGGAAATGTCCACGGTTTTCATTTGAGAAATCTGGTCTCCTCACTCAATTGTCAGTCAAGTATTTGACTAAAACATAGGTTTGAAGGACAACTTATTAACTTCAATTCCTTTCACTGCAATATAACTGACAATATCTCTGTTGAAATATGTACGCGGAAATCCCAAATTCACTGTATTCCATTGAGCTGTATGGAAACTGCTTATCTTTGAATGTATTTTCACAGTGCCAAGCAAATCCATCACTTTGTTTGGTAGCAAATGAAGACTCCCATATGGTCCAATGGAAAATGTATACAGCAAAGGTCAATAGCACAACCTTGCTCGTCTCTCCTTCCTTCTAACTATCAGTACAACATAACAAACCGCTATCTCCAGGCTTTACATTGCCAACGGAAAGGCAGGAAGGTTATCCGTTGTGTTAAGCAGAAGCAGAAAACATAGCGGTTGCGAGACAGAGACGGCTCCTGAAGACACCCAGCCAAATTATCTGTAGAGGTCTAGCGATTGACCACGCAGGCTTTAGTACCTCACCGCTGATTGTTAGTGTTGGTCTTATCTCATCACCTGGATGACAGAACAATGAGAGGCTGGTCTTACAATAACAAACACAGCGTCATAAAAGTTGGTTTTACTCAACACAATCAGAGAGTAAAGGGATTCTTTCCTAATCTTAATGGGCATTGCATCTAACTGCAAATTGACTCGGGTTAATGTGTAGCTGGCTATAATTGAGGTCACACAATCACTCTTCAAATAGGAACATGGATGCTTAATGATGCTTTGAAGAGTGTGAGAGAGCTCATAGGTTTGTTTTCAGCCACTTATACATGCATTATTCATGGTTTGTCTGGGAATTATCACTGGAGTTGGTTCAGAATCCAAATTTGTTTGTAGAGATTACATTTCCTGTGGGCCTAATGAGCTTGCCTTGCTATCCAAATTCCTTCCTCACTGAGTCCAGATCTGAGTACCTCACCAACGATTTATAGACTGGGAAAACTTGCTCGACCATCTGATTTGTCGCAGGAAGCGATTGTTTGGGTCAGAGCCAGAACCCTTACTGGTAAATAAGTTTTTCGAAAACGTGTCATTGGCTTCATAGTGCTGCGTTCACTACAGTCAGAGTACAGACCTTGGTTGCGCTACTGGCATTTTGTCTCAGCCTCACCCTAGGTGGGAGGGTGACACGGTCGGCAGGGATTTCATTGGCTTCTCTAGCAACTCTCCCAGGCGGATTGGTTGTCTGCAAGCGGAACAGAAGTTGTTAGTCGAGGAAGCGTGCCTTCCTATGCACTGATTCTGCAGCCTTGCTGGTTGAGTGAATACTGTGAAAAGAAGTAGAGCGGCATGGCGGGGTGTGTTTCAGATGACAGATGTTTGCGATGAGACACGCGTGAAACATTATATAATCCATTCTATAACCATAAACATTATACGTTTTTTTCTATAATTTGTTAGAGATGATCCAATTGCAAAGGAACTTTTTGTTTTGTAAAACACCCCTCATTTTGGCGTCACCACAAAGGACTTCTATGCAAGTATGTAGTGAATGATAGAGCAGTGGAATAATTCCGTTTGAGTCGTCAGGGAACTAATGAGCTATTTTGATTTAGACTCAGCCAAGCCTTTATGATTCCTTTTTTTTGGACTTCAACTCATATGGCGTACTTTTCCCAAAACGGCATTCTTTTCCCTAGTGTATCCTATAAGCCCTGGTTGAAAGGGACCTTAAATAGACAACAGAGAAGAAAGAGGGTGTCGTTTGGAAAGCAACACTCATCATTCTGTATTCAGTTTTTTCACTGAGCAATTGAACAGGTAGATAGTGAATGTCTGAAGTGTCAGCCCTAATGACTGGAGCACCATGAATAATAGCAGAGATGTTTTTGCTACTTTGACTGATTTAACAAGATCAGCTGAGCTGGCTCGTCTCTGAGAGCATACCAAATGAACCGTGGACTTTCATGGGGCTTCAAAAAGAAGTTTCAATGAGAATTCACTTTAATTACTTACCCATCTGTCGTAGAATACATTTTTTTGTCAGGCAAACCTCGATTGATGATAATTTAACTGTCAATATTTTTACATTAATCCTGGGTATTAATTTCAAATCCAGATTAGTATCTTACTTCAAAGGTTCACAGTTCTGTACTCAAGGCAACTTACAACTGTATAACTCAGATCAAGGGACAGTTAATCAAAACATTAAACTAATTGGTAGTGTCATTATACCTGTTACAGAAAATGCATCAAGGAAAGGGCATCAAATCTGGCAAGCAAAAACTCTGTTGGTATGAAAGCCAGTGCTCGTGCAGAAACTCAGGGTGCATCGTGGCAAGTCAAGTCCCTAAAACTGCAGCAAGACTCATGATGTGACTTGGAACCGTTGGAAGTCCCCTGGCTCATTACTGCTAGCATCTTATTTCCCTCTGACTTTTAAATGTCAAAATTAATTTGGTGCTACAGTAGAGATGGAGAGATCCATTCACCCTGGTGGCTTAGCAGGGGATGATATAATATTGTGTCTTTCCCCCTGTTGACATAAGCTACCACAATGACAAGCCAGAAAAGGACTTCATTAATTTACCTTGTCTGAGGATACAGGTTGTTATATCATGGTCACATGCTGCAACACTGTCTAAATCATTTACTGTGGTAAAAATAATTTATAACATTGTCAAAACAAGACAATGGTCCGGGCATGAACTTTACCTTGTTCTGAGGGGTCGTTCATGTCAGCCATGACATTTATCCCTGTTCGACTCATACCCAGCTCCCCCTTGGTCCGGTTCTATATCCAATAGTCAAACTGTGTGATTTCACCCGTGAAATAAGAAAGGTGGCACAAGAAACAGATAACAGTTGACGCCTTAAGTGTGTTTCACAGGGTGACAATGAATCAAAAAGTGTAATGTGCTGCAGACATCAGGAACAACACACATGACCACTGTCCGTGTTAGATGTGACAGCGCCAACCACTGCGTTCTTTTTAACTAGGTCATGTCCACACTAGCTCTCAATGATAACCTTGGCTTCTCCTAAAATCCTCTCACTATTGTACTTTCTGCTCTTCAATGGACACTGAGAAAAGCAACAGGCATGTTACGTGTCATTAAGCAGATGCTCGATCTTAACCAGAATGTGTTAGAGACTGCATACGTCATGCTTCTAATTTTGTACTGGCCCCCTGTGGAAATTAAACCTACAACCTTGTGTTGTGTTTCTTCATCAATTCTGACTTATTTTTTAAATGAACGTCTTTCAAAGTAATCTGAAGACATAATAAGTTCAGTCATTATAACCAAAGGGGTATCTCCATCAGTGATTTGATTTTGGACATCTGATTTTGACCAGATAGGTGCGCATAACATTTTATGATGATATACAAAGTCTGCCAATGATATAATTAATTATACTTGATAGGGGTAAAATTACTATGAGAACTCAGATACGGAATGACACAGCATGCTGTATTTGTTTGCGTTCTTTGGAAAGTAGTTCTAAGGCAAATGTCAAATTTGAACTCTCTGGAGACAAATATAATACTGACTTAAACACATCTTCTGAGAGTTGTAGGGGGCCTGAATGTTGGAGTGTTCTTGGCCTGATCCCCTGCACAGATGGAAAACCTTATGTAGTCACCTATGGTTGTGACTGGTTATACTTTAGATCTACTGTATTTTGAGCTGCATTCAAAAACATTAATAACTGTCTTTCAATGTTATAGAGACCTTGACCAAACAATGACTTCTAAACCAGCTTTTTTCTTAATGTACACTTCTGAAATGCATTGTACAGCATTTACTTGATACAGTGGTATTAATAGAAAATATCTATAACTAGAATTGTCCTTAATATTGGTATTTTGGTTCATTATTTATTTCATTATTTTAAATGTTGATATATACTGCTTATTTTTTCTTTGTTTGAAGAAAATCTAAATGAAATTACAATCAATGATAGTAATTATGCTATTAAGTTCCAATGTGGATGTGCTTTAAAAACATCTGAACATGAAGCTATAAAAGAGAACAAAGATGTGTTTAATTAACTACAATATGCGCATTACTGTATCCTCATTAATGCTCATTACCTAAATAACACTGTTTTGGTACATTATTATCACAGATAACAATATTCATGTTCATTTGTAATTACGTTTTAGTAAGGACACTAAGTCATTTTTTGTTGTGTTTTTTTCAAATAATGTCTTCTAGGAGTCAAAATGACCCCAATTGGTATTCATTGTTTCATAGTATGAGGTTTTAGAGTTACATTTTAGTAAACAGTTCCACATGGGAATTGAACCAATAACCCTGGCATTGCAAAGCACAATTCTCCTAACAAGTGAGCTACACAGGACCTAGGTGGATTAAAGGGATATGGGATTTGGTGCAGTATAATGATATGTCAGTGTCACAGGTATTGTGTAGCTAGAGGTTTATCAAGCTGGAGCTGCATCTCCTGGAAATGTTACAGCCTGTGTAGTGACAGTTCAATTTCACACTTGATTATAGAGTGAAGAGTTGTTTGGAGTTACTGAATGCCTATGACATTGTTTTGTATGTGTGCTTCCATATTTTTACGTTCTTTGATACATTTGTTATCTTGACTGAGAAAGGGAAAACCTGTTCTTTTATATGCTTTGTGACAGAATCCAGATGCCATTAAGGAGACATTAATAACAGCACTGAATGTTACTAGTTTTACTTGAGTGTAATTCCTGGATTCCACACTTAGAAAAGTTGACAAAAATTTTGGAAAACGGGCCTCGGCCACTCCTCGCTGCAGGAAACATCTGGCATGTGATGCTAGATTTATCGTGGGAGGGGTAATTTCATACATCTCAGATTAGACATTTTAGTGGCACAGTCATCAGTAAGAGACATTACTAAACATAATGTCTGTTATCCACAACCAAAAGCCTATGTTATGCCGAATAAACACTTAAACAAAATTTTTTGGGACTTGGAATGACAGAACTTTTGAAAACTACTTGAGAGACAGGCTGTTCTGCAAGGCAGAATACTTCGCTTGCCTAGCAACTGCCTGACCAGTGTACGTTTTTCTATCCCAAAGCAAAATAGTCATAATATATTACAGAAGGTCTGCAGAGGCAAAATAATAAAGATTACAGAGTACATTTAGATGGCCATGAAATGTTGCTCAAAATCAAATGCCCTTTGAATAACCCTGCCAAGTGAATAACGATTATGTTTCTTCTGACTGAGTTATGGGTCATATCTATTCAAGACCTCACAGAGCCAATGGTAACTGTAATAATGCAAATCTGCCTTTCACAGCAATTCTAAAATCCACTTTACAACAGTAATATTTTCATAATCCTTGTGAGCAACTCCTTTCCTTGGAAAGTACTATGTGGATATGTGAGTGTAAGCAGTTTGGAAGTTTAATGCATATACAGCTGATGTAGTGAATCTCATCAACGTTTTAAAAGGGAATGAAAGAATGGTCATAAAACAGTGTTGACACTTTATTGAAATCTGCAGCTATCGACCATATCTATGAAAGTAACAGGATTTCCCCTCAACCAACTATTATTCAAGGGATTACAGAGAGCGTCCATGGTTATAAATAACAATGATGTGAAACATCTTCACTAAAGCAATCCAGTGTTAATTAGCCTATTGTCATTTGCAATACAAAATAATGAAAACATATAAAATATTGATCAGAGGAACTAAATATTGAACAGGATATTAATGTAATTGTTTATGAACCCTGTACTGCTGTACAGAAACAAATATTATCTCCCCACATTGCTATCTGTTAACTTTTTGGAATTTCATATGTCACATGCAATCTCAGACAAAACTGGGACAATTTTTATGAAGTTTGGGCAAATTATGTCTCTAGCCTTAGAGAACATAACACTGATTTAACATATGATTGCGCTATGACAAGCGGTTGAAATGATACATTTGCAAGAGCATGCCCCTTAGTCTAATTTAACCTAAATCCATGAAATTCAGGACACAGGTACTATTGCAGACCTCACAAAGAACACATTTGCCTCAATAACACAATGCTTCACTATGATTACATTTCCACCATTTTGTGAAAACATTTACCTAGCAACTCTCCTGTCACTAAATTCTTGAAATGCACAAAACTTGATATGGCACATTAAAGAACATAGGTTGAACAAAACATTTGTCAGATAAATCCATGAAACAAATACTTATTTATTAATTAACATTGTGGGCATTGTCTGGCACAAAAAGTACATGCATATAAAAGAAGCCAATGATATTCCAAACATTGACACAGCTCTAGAAATGCAATAACATACACTGTTAATTTATTTCTTTTAATTTTGTACCATTACTTTAAAGGGTAAGTTGACTTAGAGCACATTGTTATTCACGGCCATGGCCTGGGAGCAACATAGTGGTACTGTACCTGCCTCACTCAGAGACAGAACAACAGATTTGGTACACATGCTCAGGGATCTGAGTCTGCTATCCCACTAAATGTCACATACAACATCATCAAGATATGTACTGAACTTGAAATGGCAGTTACAAAATGAATAAAGACACTTAACAACAGTGCATGATTGAAATCACAATACATGCTTTTGTTTCTTGGACAAATAGCTCTTTTAGAGCTAATGTGCTGAAAGTTACTCAAAATCTAAAAAAACAACAATAAAGTGTATCTTTCTTCTTCAATACAAAATGACAACCAGATTCTTTTCAGGTTTAGTTAAAAATGCAGTGTGTGACATTTGCAAAAAAACAAAATAATGTTTTAAACAACCCATTTTGTACTGTTATATCTCAGTTAGCCATATATGATTAAATTGAATGTTTTTGCTCATGAAATAGAACACAAATATATGACATAGTACACAAATATTCAGGGATGCTTTCTTGCACTATAGTGCTAATTTTGCCATCAGTGGCCAAAATAGCTGACTGCATTATTACGTGGGGATGTTTTGAATTAAAAATCATATTTTTAGGTATCAAATGCATTTCACATATGGCAGCAATAAGCGGTAGTGGAACTACAAATTTGGAGGAGCCTGTAATAGGGATAAAGTCAGCAACTTCAAAGTTTTGTATATTTTCCTTTGTATTATTGACAATAATGTGCAGCAGTAAAGACATTACACACATGAGGAAAACATATTTTCTATTAAAAACCTTTTTCTTTGATAATGTTTTATTTGCAGTGCTACCATAAGCCTACTTGATACATTTTGTTACGGCAACATGTTGACAAACAACACTTACACAATTTACTTTGTATGTATTTTTTCTCTATTTCAGGCAATTTCATGTGTGAAGGACAAATCTTGCATGGTTCTATCATAATGCTTGCAGCAATCGATTAAAAGTTCACTGGCAGTTAAAATTAAACATTAATAAACCTTCATAAACACAAAGCCATTTTCCATTTGTGTGAGCACTGATTTAAGAACAGTTTGATTGAAGATCCGTTGAAGATCCCACACACCATCCCATACAACATGTCACAAGTTGATCATGTGCAAATGCATAAAGAGTAGAGAAATACTGTCAGCTGAATCAAGAATGTGTAGTGAGCCAGAGAGAAGGGGGGACCGAGTGGACAGAGCCAAAGAAAATGATGAAAAGATCGTAGAGAGAGGTACGGTTGGAAGTAGAAAGAAATAGAGAGCGAGAGCGAAAGAAAGAAACAGGAGGGGACACTGAAAGAGAGGAAAATAAAGAATTGAATAAAGAGAGAGAGATGGTAGCTGGAGGAGTGGAGGCCAGTGCCTCTGTAATTACCGCCTCCCCCAGTGGTAGGTCGTCTTGTCTCATTACCGTCACAGCGGGGCGACAGTACCGTGGGCTACTGCTGGTGACCAGCATGATGCCCGTCCGCTACTCCTCACTTAGCTGAGAGGACGGGGTGTCACAGTCTCAGTAATGATCAGCTCAGCACTGCACTGTTTCTCTTCCCTCCATAGTTCCACTCTCTGTAACAAATGCCCACCAATTGCTGGGCAAATGCAGCTCACCCAATGAAAAAAGAAGACAATCGGGTCAGGGGGTTCATGCAGGTTTAAAGATTTAGGGATTCGATTGTAATTCCCCAGGGTTGAAGAAGCTAACCCTGTCTTGTCTTTATCTTGATAGGATGCTGTTGTGTGACATGTTTGTTGTATAGGCAATTGTCACATTCTCAGTGTACCGTCTGCATGTTGCCTCAAAATCTCAACAAAAAGTGTTTTCCCAGCAACTCCTGCCATTTTCCCCCAAGGCCATTACTGAAGAGTTGGCTTTCAAAAGTCCTTCTTTGCAACAATAGATTACCTCGAAGAGTTTGAAACGGCTAAGATGCGACGACATTAAAAAGCACCTTTGCAGAAATTCAGTACGTGTTGCTTGCTCCTTCCACACTCTGGTTTTAACTGAAAGCATTTTGCTGCTGCACAAAACAAGCACAAGATAGGCCTGACTGTCTGAGGAGTCTTCATGCATTTATGGAATAGGTGTTATTGTTTCTGGACACCTGTATCCTTTAATTAGGCTTCACTATCCTTCAGCCAGGCATCTGATAAGCATTCTGCACCACACAACTTCATGTATGAACTAACTAACAGCAAGCCTGTCAGATGGCTAGCTGTCTGCCTGTAGGACCACGCTGTAAGGGGTAGAAGGCTACCGACATGCCCTCCCAAGACCAATTGCTGCTCCACATCTTCCACAGTGGTTCATGTCTCCGTATCAACCATCCATCCAATCATCAACTTACATTCCTCAGGAGACTCTGCAGCTTCATAAACATGCTTCATACAATTCCCCTATGAATATCTATGCCATTATTCATTATGTAATTTCTAGTGTAGCAAAAAACATGTTATTAAAATGCCTCATAAGGGGATTTAGAGCTTTTATTTTGTTTTTATTTCAAAATCTACAGATTAAATGCCCTAATGTTATCATGGAGGATAATATTCTATTAGCATTTGTAAAGTTCTTCTCTAGTCAAAATTATTAGAAGATAGTGTCTCAATTTTGTGGTCAAGGCCATTACTCAATTTAATTGATTCATGGCTCCCACCATACTGGAATCTACGTTCCGGCCAGTAACTTCAGAACAAATTAATTATGTAAATTTACAACAAGGGGGTAAAAGGCTTTCTTATGGCTCTGAGACTATGAAAGACTTTCAAGGCATGGATTAGATAAGGTAAGGTAGTTGATACTGTTCCCAAGAAATGTAAGATTAGCATCAATTATTTGTTTTGAAACTACAGAAGCTTTTTACTATCTCCACCATGTGCAAACAAGATAATAATACTATCTGTTAGAGTTCAAAACCCAGCCAGCTATGAGCAGGCATCAATTGTTTCAAAATTCAGCCTATCAAAACGATGCCTCCAAAACTTCAGGGACAATTAATTTTTATTTATTTATTTAGTTAAATTAAAGTAACTGCCTAGAGAAAAACACAATTTTTAAAGTTAATAGTTAAAAGTTATCTCATGCCCAAAAACATTGTTGACTCACCCTCTACTTATTATAGATTAACTCAGACAGTGGTAACCTATGGAGTAGGTTAAGACAGAGAATGAACAAAGTGGCACAACATTCCACTGTTGAAGATCATCTACAGCTAGCTAGGGTGGACTGGTCTGACTATAAATGGGGGGTGGTTGATGCGCGGCGGCGGACGTGGGGGTGAACACACAAAAGTTAATTCCACAACTTCCTGCACTCCATTAAGGAGAGGGTGAAGGGCTTATTACCCTACAGCCCATCATCCTGCTGGCTGGGCTATAACAACTACTCAGCAGGCTGGATGAAGCTGGAGGCTAAAGGAGGAAAGAATGCACAGCCCTCAGAAACAAGGGGATCACTGGTCAGTTTTATTAGCGGACTTATATGACTCAATAGTAAAGACTCTATTCTTGAAAAACCATGTATGCAATGGTAAATCTTGACATGGTGTTTTACATTCAGTCAATAAAAAGTTTTGGGTGGATTTGTTTTGCAATTTGATGGCAATGAGATCCCATCTAGTTTTTCAAATGGAAATAGTTGACCATTACTGATGCTATCTAAACCTTAACAAATGTTTCATACATATGCACAGCTGGCAAAGACAGATGGTTCTTCTAACAGCAGTAGATGTGTTACTGATGATGGATCTTAAAGGGAATTGCACTATTTTAATACTTGATGATCATTTTGATTCTATGGCCATTAAATCAGCTTTTGAAAATTTAACCTTTATCAATTTGATTTCAACAGATTTTTTTTTCAAACAATTTCCCAGCCAGACATTTAGTTATTTTTTTGAAAATATATAGTTTCTTACATACTGTAGATATTTGGATTTCAATGTATACAATTCACTTGGAGTGTTTTTACTACTTTCATGCTTCCGCTCCACCATTACAACCAGTCGCTAAAGTCAGTTAAAACATGTAATTTCTCTATGCTCACAGACACATTCCATGGTGTGAATCCATCTCATATCAATATTAGCATATACAGTAGACGTATCCTATACAGCCAACTTGCAGTTTTAATGGAAAACAACAGATTCCAGCACCCAAAGGATAGTCTGCATTTACTTTTACACATGAGTTGTAATTAAAATGACTTTATGATGTAGAAATTAATGACATTTACTCACTCATGATAACACACAACAAATTCTTTAAATTGATGGATGAGGTATGTTATTGCTTTCGATGTATGTCATTAAAGCGGGTGCTGTATTTTTGACAGCAGAAAGGTGTAGCTAAAAGCGATGGTAAGAGGATTCTAAATCTATATTTTCAACCTCAAATTGGAATTTAGAGAAGGTAAAATGGGTTTCTTTTTCAGACTATCCCTGTCGATTTATCATACTTAGCTGACAGTATTTAGGTGTTCGATTAATTTGACAGAATATATAAAAACAACTGAGACTAAACAACTTGTTATAGACACCTGTATGCCTCTGACCATTGTAAAGAATATTCATAGTGAATCCCTGAAACATCTCTGACCATTGTAAAGAATATTCATAGTGAATCCCTGAAACATC
>JACXGM010012184.1:0-24251 GCA_016801145.1 Umbra pygmaea | reverse complement strand
GTGAGTGGAGCTGAGTGGAGCAGCGTGAGTGGAGCTGAGTGGAGCAGCGTGAGTGGAGCAGCGTGAGTGGAGCTGAGTGGAGCAGCGTGAGTGGAGCTGAGTGGAGCAGCGTGAGTGGAGCTGAGTGGAGTAGCATGAGTGGAGCTGAGTGGAGCAATGTGCGTTTCAGAAGAAGCACATAAAGTGGGAGGGCTGAACGCCCGTGGCTACCTTCTACCGGCTAGAGAGACAACCACTGCCTCGGTCTCTCTTCCCAAATACATCTTTCAACACTGGAACTCTGAACATCTTTTTCACGCTCATAAATATGTCCTGCAGGCAGCTCAAGTCTGTCCTGGATACCCAGCTTGTGTTCTTTGGATCTGCCTTCCCCAGCCTGCCTCTCTCCCTCCCTCCCGCCGCCTCCTCTCTCCCTATCTCTCTCCATCTCATATTCAGGTCCCCCTCCCTCCTTCTCTCTCTTGCATTCAAGTCCCCCTCCCTCTGTCTCTTCCCATCCTTACTGAAGCACGTGCTGATGCTGCACTGTGTGGGTAGTTACCCTTAACAAGGCAACAGGCAACAATCCTCCTGACATCTTATTCCTGTGCTTTGTATGGGCTCTCAACATCAGCTTTGGACATCATTTGATCACATGCGAAGTTTGAATTTAAGGCTGTGAATAAAATCTTTTAAAGATCTTTAGTCTGGTGAGCTAAGAGATCTGGACATTCTCTGGGTATTTGCAGACATTTGGCTAATTTACAGACAGTATCTGATCTACTGTCGCTACTGTGGTGAATGGTGCTTGTTAAACGAAGTTAGTCTGCTGGATCACAACATAAAAACTGTCTAATACCAACGTAGTAGAACTGTACTGAAAAACAAAAACACCATTGAATTCAATCATTAATCATTATTGACATTCACACCTGCGTAAACTTCCATGCAATAATACCTGGTAAAAAGGTGATATTATTGGTATTACATACAATAACCTATAAAAGTATTTAGACATTGACTGATTTTTTTGGGAGGCTTGCATTCTGGCACTGTGGTTTAAAAATTACATAGTAACAATCAGTAAATTCAGTCTGTTAGATTTCAAAAGTACCAAAAATGATTTGACAAACTGGTTTTACAGATGTTACACATTCTACAAGTGTGTTTGTTTATAATAATTACCATTATGTAACCAAGCAAGTTCACTAAGAACAAATTATAATTAACAGCAACAACCTAGGAGAAATGACAGTTAAAGCAATGCTCCAGACCCATGTTCCCAACACTACAGTCACTACATACACCACCTCAGCACGTTCCAACTCGGTCACCGTTAGTTTTCCAAAAACGTTTAGTTACGTCACTGCAACATTTCTGAAGATATAGACCTAATTACATATTTCACCTTGGCTGTTGGGGATTCAAACAAGGTTTCTTACAGGCACCAGACAAATTACATAACCATTTGGCCACCTTGATGCCCAGAAATACGATTCAAAGATGAATCAAAAGTACAAACCGCCATCTTTTATTTCTGTTTTTTTAACAAACACTGTATGTTTTAAAAACTAGGAATATACCGGTAAGCACCTTCAGAGTAACATTCCACCATTAAAAATGTAAACACTAAATATACTTTGACTAGATAAAATTTCACACCTTTGATTTGATGTCAGTGTTATTGGATAAGTCACTAAATACTTTCACACATATGGATTATGCAATATTTGTAGTATTTCCAAATCTTGTCATATATTTAAAAACTGTAACATGGACACTCAGAAACATTCACTGTAAACATTTACTGTCCGATTTGGCCTTGGATTGACATTTATTGTGCTGCTGAATATTTAATTTCTGTTTTAGTATTGGGTGTAAATGTTTTCCAGTAGGATTTTGTCTTTGCTTGTCTGCTACCAATACATTTTTATCTGAAAAACTCTTCAGTCTTTGCCGAAGTTAAGTACAGTATACCAATAGCATGCTGAACCACCACCATGACAATATAGAGGTAGTTACTCAGTAATGTCTTATTTGGATGTGTCCTATAAAGACTTGGCCATTGGCATTTAGGCCAAAATAATGTTAGCTTTCACATTGTTTTATGTTCTTTACAGTTATCGGTACATGTTAGTGCCTGAATATCAAGGATGCATATTTTGTTATATATGTACATATTCTTTATATTTGTATTCCTCTTTCCTCGTTTTTCACTATCATTAAGCTCATTCATATAGATAGTTACTACTAATTATTAAATACAGTGATCTTCAAAATTACTGGCACCCCTGACTGGCAATGCACAATCAATACTGTAAAAACGTAAAACATATAGAGATAAACTCACAATACCAACGTGAGACATACTGTACTTCATTATTGTAGCCATGGAACCAACCAAAATCATACATTTAACACAAACTAAATTTCACCAAAATCAAGGTTTCATAATTATTGCAACTCCTTATTCAATACGAAATGCAACCACCTCTGGCAAGAATAACAGCATGGAGGATTTAACTGTAATCTTTTACAAGGTTGAGGGACACATTTGGAGGGATTTTGGACCATTCCTTTATGCAGATCCTTTTAAGATCCTTCACATTCTTGTGTTTGTACTTATCAACTGCCCTCTTCAACTCGATTGGATTGAGGTCCGGCGACTGAGATGGCAATGGCAGAACATTGATTTTGTTGTCACAGAACCATTTCTGTGTGGATCTTAAAGTATGTTTTGAGTTATTGTCTTGTTGGAAAGTACACCTACTGCCAAGTCCCAGGCTTTTAGCAGAGCCAACCAGATTGTCAATAAAAATTGCCTGATACTTGGTGTAATTCATTTTGTCATCAATCTTGACAAGTGCCCCTTGACCTCTGGAATTAAAACAGACCCAAAACATTACTTACCCACCACCATATTTAAACATGGGTATGAGGTGCCTCTCCTTGTACAGGGCTCTACAGTGTGACAGTTTTACTTGCATTTGAGACAAAAAATAGATGTGTGCAAATGGCAAAATCCAAGCAGGCGTACACTTGTGCGAGTGATTTACACACCAAAACAAATACTTTCGTAGTTGTAGAATTTATGCAATTTCTTTCACTGGTGTGTACAAAGAACTACAAAAACCATAATGCGATGCAGAACTTAATGAGCCAATCGTAGCCTAGTAAAACTGCCTCAGCTATTAGAGTCTGGAACTAAGCACAAGCCTTTGAATTAGCAGCTAGCTCTTGAAAAGATGTGTTGTCGAAGTGTTAACAATAAGACATTTTGTGTCAGAGCACAAAATGGGTCAATAAATATTTTCTGCAAGATTTAGGAGTTGTAGCAAGATTTCAAAGAGTTTTCTGTGTTGGCAGATTCATATCAGATTGAGCGAATTGTCTACTACACCTTGCATATTGCATGTGACCATAAACACACAGGCCAGCAGTAATGCTGGATTCACACCAGGCACGGCAAATAAAATCACTGCACAGCACCGTCACGCAGACACATTTGTACAACACAATCAACATTGTAATCAAACCGCATCGTCAAGATGGTGGACAACGTTGGGTAACACTTTCTATGAAGTACATTTTATAATGCTTTATAATACTATGTCACGCATAATAACACGAACTATGCATAATGTCTTATAACCAAGCTGATTCATAAACATAGATGAGATCGTTATAATACATAATATAAAAAAGTATGTATTATAATAACACTACATAATTTTATATAATATGTTTTATTAACATATACTGTGTGTATGTTTGTTGTTTAATATACCATAATATAAACATATTATGTATTATAATGCTTTATGAAGCACTATGTTATTGTTGGCTCTAAGTAAAGTGATACACTTGATTATTTGACCTTATTGATGAATATGCTCAGGCTTAAATTGCATATAAAACATCAATGTATAATTGGTATTTGTAGGTGTTCAGTAAAGTTTGATCACTTTCCCCTGTGAATCCAAAACGCATGAGAGTAATTGATTTTTAATTCAAAATTGTAAACTTGTTGTACATACACTACAAGGTTATATAACGTCCATGTTGTGAACATACACTGCAAAAACCTCAAAACCAATATATAAAGCATACTGTAGTATTTTCTTCACATTCTTCACTACACAACAAATTGTCCAGTGTTCAATTAACACTGTCAGTGTGGACTCATATAGAAACCGAACCAGTGGTAAACTCATCTGTGTTTATAAATCAGTGTGGTTATAAGACATTATGCATTTCTCAAAAGTAAAGCCTTATAAGTCATTATAGATAATGATCTATAAAGCAACATAGAACTTTATATGTGTATTTATACACAACTTATACATCATTATAAATACTTGTAGTTAGTGTTATAATGCCTTGTGGATAGTATTATAAAGCATTATAAAATGTACTTCATAGAAAGTGTTACCCAACGTTGCATACCACTGTAATTGAATTAAGCACCGCTTCACTGAAGAACACATCTCTACTTTCTTTGGATTTGTGCGCATTTCAGACATATTATGATGTGTTTTACTATTACTGGAGGAGGTGGCTGTATTAACAAAGTATTAAGCATTTTATACATTAATGTGGATTGTACTTATGCCCAGAGGACAGACAATCACACATCCTGCACTAATGTAGCTAAATATGATTTTATTGACATTTTGGAATAGACACTTTTATAAATCAAACCAAGGAAATTGCAGTTCAGTATTAACTATCTGGACCACTCGAAGTTAACAATGAAACTATTATTTTTCTAGAGCAAAATACATTTAGTCTGCTTAGCTAGATAACATGTCTGTAAAACAAATTACCAGATGACATGCACAGGAAGAACTGAGTAAGAGAAGGGTCATCTCAACAGTCGTCAAAAGACAATCAATAAAAGGTAGGATAAAGTGTTGTGTAATCAGTATAAACAATATTCAAGGGCGTAGCAGTAGAAATAGAAGATTAAATATGTATATTGAGCATATATTTCTTATTGCTTTTGCTTTTCAGATGTTTAAAATAGATAAATAAAATGTTTACAGTGTTTATAAGCTGGTCAGTTAAAATAGCACCTATTACGTACACTCTCAGAAAAGATGTGTTAAAAATAACACATGTCCAATGAGGGACAACACATGTTCTGTCCAATGAGGGACAACACATGTTGTGTCCAATGAGGGACAACACATGTTGTGTCCAATGAGGGACAACACATGTTGTGTCTTTTGTACAAATCACCCTCCTAGTGTCAGTTAAAACACCGTTTTGTTTACTGACAGCATGATGGTGATTGGTTTAAAATCACAATTTCTCTGAGTTTGAAATTTGGTGGAAACATTTGGGACAATGCACAACTAATATATATATATATATATATATATATATATATATATAAATAAATAAATAATAGGTATAGTGCTTTTAGATTTATTTTAATGCAGAAAAGTTACATATCGTACATTTAAATAAGTGGAATTTCATTCCTGGTTTAATTTTGGTTGATGTTATTTACAAGATTCTTTATGGGTGCCATTTATTGTGAAACCTTGATTTGGAGGACATTGATTTTGGTTGGTTCCATTGACACATTAATAAAGTATAAAGTACAGTATTTCACATGTTGATATTTTGAGTTTTACTCTATACCTGTATTGTTTATATTTTTATAGTGTTGTTTATGCATTGGCAGTCAGATGTGCCAGTCATTTGAGCCCACTGTATTTTGTACTATTTGTATGCAGAGCAGAGGAACATAAAATTATTAGTATGCCGTTCATAGACATACTTGCAAAAAAAAAGGCATTAGTACTGTAAATATGTGGTCCCCCACTTTTGCTGTTGATGAGGAAATTAATTTAGATCTTCTTGAACTATACAGAGTTGTTTAGAAGTAAACTACAATGTTTTTTCAATGATTGGGAAACTTTAGATAAAACTGACAATAGGCTACATCCTAATTCCTATGAGTTTACATTTTCTGAAGTTATTCACTGTTTAGAAATAAACTACACTGTTCTTTTGAATAGCTGTTAACATTTAAAAAATATATTTTAAAAGGATCACTACAGACCCCTAAATACCCCAAACATTATTGTGCCGGTCAGGTCTCCAACCTGACAAACACTTAAAAACAACTTCTCAATGCGCTTTGTAGTCCTAAACTCGGCCACCGTAAATATTCACATTTTACTACGGTGATGTTTTTTAAGTCAGCAGAGTCATTTTTTTAAACTACTGCTAGATTCTTGGGAGGCGTTGGGCTGACTTCCTGATCCTGCCCCTGAATTGATTTGATTGGAGAATAAAACTTCCAGAGTGTTCTCAAGAATACTACGGATTGCACTCTTCCATTAAATACATAACTAAATAACAAGCGATAGAGATGGATTTTCTTTCTGCAATGGCTAGTTAAAGTGAAATAGCCAAAGAGCTTGACAAATTCTACTTTGCTCAACTGTTGTTGAATTGTAATATACAACCATAAATACATTTGAGGAGGAATACAGTGCGGAAGAAATAAGGAAATGGCAAGTGCCGGCTGAATCAAGCAGCTGCAAGTGAAACTATTTATCCCAGGGTGATCTTGCACTAGTGGTGTTTATGGAAACTGCCCAGCAATTACAACAGGGACAGAATGTGTTTTTTGTAAAGAGTGAGACAGGGCTAATTTTTTGCCATCTCTTTGACTTGAGACTTGACATGGACTTGTAGTCATTGGACTTGTGCCTTGAAGAGTAAATATAGAATAGCTAAAGTTAAGGAAATATAATGCCTTCATGCCCTGTTCTGGTCAGGCTCTAAGTCTGACAGCTGAAGTGATTAAAGATGAAAGTCTGTTCCATTTGTAATAGCTTTTGCCTACAAATATTTTAAATTGAACAACATCAAACATCTTGCGCCACTTGAATGGACACAGAGAGTGGTTAGTCAAGACTTAGTCAGCAGGTAACTAACTATAACGTTACATTATCTAGCTAAAGTAGCAAATTAGCTAGTAGAATAAGGTTATGTTAGCTAACTAGTTAATTGCTGCAGCTGAACCATTTATAGCCAGCTACCGTTTGGATTCTCACTGAATGTAAAAATAACAGGGAGAATGCACATTGTTTTCAGAACATAAAGAGCTGTTCTCTCATGGTTAACCTAAGACTTGAGACTTGACTTGGACTTGCATGAAATGACTTTAAGACATCTCTGATAGGAACCTTGTGTAGATAACATAATCTAGAATGTACTGTTTTTGTATTCACCGTAAAATAAAACAATACGGTTGAAAGATTATTGCTCAGTCCGTATGAAATGGAGCTAGGTATAGATGTTGATCAAATTCTGAGAATATACTTAGAGACTGTATCGGTGAAGAATACGGTGAACAGCTAACTAGCTCAATGTGTTGTTTTGGGCATAAGTAGTCAGTCGAACTGGATGTAATGTATCCGGTTAGCATGGTCTAGCGTGTTTTGTTTGTGTATATACTAAAATGAACACAACGCAAATTATGGTTGAAAGGATATTGTTCATTCTGTTCAAAACTGGACAATTAGAGGTTGTTAATAACAGGTCATGGTCAGGTAGACCAACTAAGATTTCAGCCACAACTGCCAGGAAAATTATTCAGGATTCAAAGAAAACACCACAGCCAATTTCAGCTGGAATATAGGCCTCTCTGTAAAGAAAAGTGGTATGGCTGTTTCAAGATGAACAATAAGGTGGTACTTGAACAAAAAATGGGCTGCATGGTCAAGTTTCCAGAAAAAAATCCATTACTGTGCAAACGCCACAAAACAGCCTGATACAATACGGCAAACAGCACCTAGACAATCCTCAAAATGGATAAAACAAAGTCATTTGGAGAGATCAGAACCAAATTGAACTTTATGGTCACAACCATTAACACTGTCAAACACTAAGTCAACAAGGCCTGTTGAAAAGTACACCATCCCTACTGTGAAGCATGGAGGTGGATTTTGGATGTTATGGAGGTGTGTGAGCTTCAGCAGCACAGGGAATTTAGTCAAAATTCATGGAATTTTATCAGAACATATTGGAGGACAACTTGCATTTATTCGCCTAGAAGCTGGCATGGTAGGTACTTGATCTTTCCAACATCACAGTCTCCTGACCTCAAATTCATTGAGCCTTTTTCTAAAGAATTGAAAAGTGAATTTCAGAGAAATCTCCTGTTACATGTGAACACACAAACAGACAAAGTGCGTGCCATTTTTTTCCCCTTACAATTTCATCTGTGGGGTTACAATATTCTAAATCACTATTACTTTACACTCTTAGTCCATGCAGTTAGACTCATCAAGCCACAAATGAAACAATTTATGCTTACCTAATCAAATGGGTGAATACATATGCAATAACAATATTTTATTTATTTGTTTCTTATTAAATCCATTTCAATCATACTTTGTAACACAATTTGTGAACACTTATACAATCAACTGTAAAATATAAGCTGTATTTGGGCGATTGAATTTGGAATCTAGTGGAAACCAATGGGAAGCAACACTGCAACAGCTGTCAGAATCTCAAACAGAATCAGATTTAACCCTTAATGTACTGTATGCTCAGACTGTAAGGGTAAGGGTGCAGCTAATAGTAGACAACTTCACTGCACTTCCGATGGCTGTACAATATAAATGCTCATTTTATAAATAAAAAATTGTCACGGGTTTGTCCCAAAGTTAACGGGATTATTGAACCCCTCTCAACTCTAAAGTCAACCTCCGATTTTATCAGCAACCTGTGACGGCAAAAGGCATCTGTAGGGCCATGGGTCATGGGTCTGAAAATCACAGGGTGTTTCAATACAATCCCCGTCTGAGAGACCGTAGATTAAGAGCTCCGCTGATTTCGGTCGGATAGTCAAGCTGAACCACTTTCGCCCAGTCACACACGTTGTGGTCTCAAAACGTCAAATCTTTAACACTGGCAGAAAACAGAGGATGATTACCTGGCAGAAAAATAGGAATTACCAAAACAATAGGGGCTATCGCTTTTTTAATAAGTGTTCAAAGGAAAAGAAAGTCCCGCACACTGACCATTTCGCAAGCAATAATTTATTAGAAGAAATCAATGTTTCGGTCTTGTTAAACAATGTCCAAAACAAAGTCCTTCATCAGGAAAGTTTTTTTCTATATTAATAATTTCACGCCTTCTTCAAAGACAAAGAGAAGAGCGCAGATTTCTGACCAATCAAAGCACAATGTCTCCCAGGCAAGAACAATGGCAGCTAGAGAAAAAATTTCCCCTGGTCCACATGTAACCCCCCCCCCAAAACTAACAAAATCAACTTCATCTAGCGACACCGGTCACAATTTGTGCCACATTCGCCTGGAAGTAAGCAATGCCCTTAACATGGTGTGTCTGGATTTTAAAGGGTCCTTTAAGAGGTAGGTATGACAGAGAAGAGATTAACATTCAATTTTTCACCAACAACCTGGGAGCAATTACTGTTAACTGCCTACTACCAGCCCTTCACAAACTAAGGGTTGAGACCACATATGGGGTTGCCTGAAATAAAAACGGGGTTGAGGGAAAATTTCCTGTCACACGACTGCACCTTCTGACTTTGAGACGCTCCAACGTGACATACTAGCACACCGATCTCATTAGTTGTGGCATGTCAGATGAGCCACAATCCAAAATGGAACACTAATATTTTAAATTGACTGGCATAGCACATAATTAAAATAATCAAATGTTGGATCATTGATGCAATAAGCAATACTAATAAGAAGGTTTTGCAATTGATTGTCATTTATCAACATAAACCAGTTCTTTGCATGGTTGAGGTCCTGAGGATTTTGGGTCAGTAGGGAACACGTTTCACTTTTATTTGAATATGTGGTCTGTGGTCATTAAAAACCACAATTAAAGAGCGGTAGTGTTCATCCAGGTGACATGGCCTGATTTCCAATCTGCCCTCATACCAACATGTCTACAGTACCTAATCATCCCTAGCTTTCAATTGGATCAATTTCCCTCTCCCAATCAGAGGTAGTTGTTGACTCCATCCATAGCTTTCATTAAGCCACTTCGTTACACACAAAAGAGAGCTGGCAGACTTCATTAAATCACACAGGGAAATCAAATGAGTGCAACCAGTGTTTTAAGTAAAATGTAAATGTTTTAGGTAAATGTCCATAAATAACTTGTAAAAAACCTATAAAGACCATGCTATGTTCTCTAATTGCCATATGTTCTTGTTTACAAAGATACGTAGCGGCGGTCTTTTGCAGACTTTCCGTGCCAGGATTCTTCCAATCAAAACTTGTAGCTTGAAATCTCTTCCAATCCTAAAAGTTGTACTTCAATCTGTGTTTAGTTGAGGGGTTCTCCCTGGAGATGTAGGCAAGTGTCAGTCATGTCAGTCATCATTGCTAAGAGAGAAACAAATATGAAAAGCCCCCAGTAGGCAGCATCTCAGTGACAATGAGTGAGCCAGCCCCTCCCACCCCAGACTGATTACTGTCCTGTCTTATTAGAACTGGGAGTTCGCTGCCACTGTTTATGGCAATACACGTCCCAGAATAGCCCATCGTGGTGTGTGTCTTGCCCATGCTTCCTTCTCTCGTGCTTCCTTTCCCTGTTATATCCCCTCCCGGCCTTCTGAGAGCAAAGCCAGTTATTAGTCAAGGTGGCTGGTGGAGAGAGACAGACGTGTACACCACTGACTGACTCCCAATGCCACTGTACGTCCCTTATAGTATTATTCTCACAGCTCAGTCTGTAATGAACAAATCCTTTAATTAACCAACTTGAGTCCCCCGTGCCCACAGTTTCACGGCAAATTCCTACAGAACACTCCAGAACTATCCCAGACAGTCAGCGCTGTCAACGAGACAGGAAGAATGTGCAGCAGCTCTGTGTGATGCAGCGAAGTCCCTCGCTGTGTGTGTGACTGTCCTTTAAACAGCTCATCAACAACAGTGCGGAAAAAGATGTGTTGCAGTACTTTCTAGGAAATATGTTAACAGCAGAGCAGACGGAAAAATTCTAGGAGGTCTAAATAGAAAACTTCAATTTACAAATATGTTGCAAATTCTGGAAATTGTTCTAGGCTAATCATTTCGGACTCTCAAAATAAGGTGTATCCATAATTTCAATTAAATTACAAGAGAAACGTGCTTGTTGGACAGATGTGCACTGAAATGTCTTAGGTATAGCATAGCTACAGTGTAGGTAATACTACAAATATATTTGCCCTCCCTTTTACATGTACATGGAATATATTTTCTCCACATTGGTATGAGAAGGCTAGTCTAGAGACAATTCAAATTAACATATAATGAAAGAACGTCAAAACAGACTTCTGGGAGAAGAAACTGCTTTTAAAACCAACCGTTTTGCATTTACCACAACAAATAATATACACTAGTTTAGAAACAACTAATTTGAAAATTCAAAAATCTCACTACATTGATATAACCTGTCTACAGTCGTGGTCAAACATTTTAAATTTTTGATGTCCCAAATGGCACCCCAGTGCCTTTATAGTGGTGTCAAACATTCTGAGAATATCACAAGTATTGGTCTCCACAAAGTTTGCTGCTTCAGTAGATCTTTTTCTCAATAGTTACTATGGTGTACTGAGGTACATAAGTGTCAAAGGCTTTTATTGAAGATTACATTAAGCTTATGAAAATAAGTCAATATTTCCAGTGTTGACCCTTCTTTTTCAAGAAGGCAGCCCATTCTTGCATGATCAATGCTTGCAATGTCAGCATCTATGGGTTTTTGTTTGTCCACCTGCCTCTTGAGGATCAACCACAAGTTCTCAATGGGATTAAGGTCTGGGGAGTTTCCTGGCCATGCACACGAAATTTCAATGTTTTGTTCTCTGAGCCGCTTAGTTATCACTTTTGCCTTATGGCAAGGTGCTCCATTATGCTGGAAAAGGCATTGGTCATCACTAAACATTTCTTGTATGGTTGGGAGAAGTTGCTCTCAAAGGATGTGTTGGTACCATTCTATATTTATGGTAGACCTGGGCGATATGGAAAAAATCTAATATCACAATATTGTTGACCAAATACCTCAATATCGATATTGCAACGATATTGTAGGGTTGACAATAGCTGCTTACAAAGAAATATTTACACAATTACATTTTTGATAAATAATCATCATTGATGTGTATGTAATAACTAAGTGGGGTAAAAAATAATAGAAAAGCTAGAACAGTCTGGTAAATTCAGAAAATTACATCATTTAACTGTAATCCAGCCTTTAAAACCAGGAGAAGATGGCACGTTTGTCATATCACGATATTACGATATCCAAAATGATTGCATGATGGCAACTGGTCCTTTTGTGGCATGGCTGAAATGCAGTGGACATGTTTTTTGGGGATTAAGTTAATTTTCATGGCAAAGAGGGACTTGCAATTCATCTGATCACTCTTCATGACATTCTGGAGTATTTACAAATAGCCATCATCAACACTGAGGTAGCAGACTTTGAGAAAATTACTAGTTGTGTCCATTCTCAAAACTTTTCACCATGACTGTAGAACTTATAGCAGTAGACACGATTGTAGAATTGCAGTTTTTTTGTAGAGTCTTATTCGGCATACACTCATCTGCAACTTTATTAGCTACACCTGTTCAACTGCTCGTTAATGAAAATATCTAATCCGCCAATCATGTGGCAGCAAGTCAATGAATTTAGGCATGTAGACATGGTCACTGCTGAAATTCAAAACAAGAATCGGAATGGGGAAAAAATGGGTTTTAAGTGACTTCGAATGTGGTGTGGTTGTTGGTGCCAGACGGGCTAGATTGAGTAAAACAGAAAGTGCTGATCTACTGGGATTTTCCTGCACAAAAATCTGTAGGATTTACAGAGAATGGTCTGAAAAAGAAAAAATATCCAGTGAGCGGCAGTTCTCTGCCTGAAAATGCAGGCCAGACTAGTTTCCAGCTGTTTGAAAGGCAACAGTAACTCAAAATCTGAAGAATGTTTCCAGGACCTTGTTGAATCAATGCTGATTATTCTTATAACAAATAAAAGAGAATGCCACTTTATTCTTACTGAAAGAGAAGTCCAACCGACATTATTGTAAAGCACATTATTGTAAGTAAATGTATGGCTGAATGGTGACTGAGTGCAGAGGTTTCAATGATGACGCGTCTGATTGGTCACAACTTCATTTGACAGCAGGACAATGGCCCCAAACCCACAGCCAAGATCATAAGGGAATAACTTCCATGGATAAAAAGACAAGGAGTTCTGTAACCAGACGCTAGGACCTCCAGAGAGCCCTGACCTGAAAATGATTGAGGATGTCTGGGATTACCTGGACAGGCAGAGGCAAGCGAGGCAGCCAAATATTGATATGTTTTTGTGTATTTTCATTTATATTTCAATCTTTTGTTTCATATTTACGAAATGTAAATTTTGCTTTTAATTTTGCAGACTTTTGCACAGTACTGTAAATCCAAATACCAACATGTGTATATGCAGTGACCTGCTCTATTTGTGAGCTATCAGTTCTAGAAAATACATCGGCTTTTAAATCTCAGTTGCTTACATTTAAAACTAGTTAATGTGACTAGTTAGAGTGACTAGTTAGAGTGACTTTTGCACTGCTTGGAAATCATACTGTAAATGAGAGAAAACCAAGCTTACAGTTGGTGCAACAAGTGTACAACACAGAACGTGTACATCTACGTAAACATGAACATTAGCTACAATTCCACACAGTACTAAATATATCATTCATGTACAGTGTGAACAGCATCGAGAATTGAGCCCCGTGGAAAACGTTTATTCACCAGAAGAAACTCAGATGACTGCTTCAGCCATAAGTGTTCGGTCACTGAAATAGTCTGATGAGGACAAATAATGCAACAGAACAGACTGATCCAGTGTATCAAATGTGCTCATAGGAATTTTAGTTATTGAAAAGTGTTCTCCAGGGAGGCAGATCTTCCTTGAAGGTAGAAAATATTTGATTGGTTGATTTAGAACAGAGGGCAAAGGCGAAGATCACATCACACATTGAAAAGACATACTGTTTACTTTTAATTGATAATGAAGATCTATGCCAAACTAATCTCTTATGCATATATGCATAAAAACACTGGATTACATTTTAACACTCCAGTGTGGTTAAGGTTAGGGTTAAGGTTAGGTGTACGGTTAGATATGATTAAAAACTGAGAAAACTATGCTCATGTGCACATTTGCAATGTGATGTGAGGTCTGTTTTGAATCAACCAATCAAATGAATTCTGCCTCCAAGGAAGATCTGCCTGGAGAACACTTTTCAATACCTAAAAGTCCTATGAGCTGAAAATGTATTGGACAGGTCAATAAGCAAGGCAAACCATGACAGCAATTCAATCAGGTCCATAGGATTGATATTGATACCTATCACCACCTTTATGTAATCGCAGCACATAAACTGATTTCCACACCAAAGGAATCTGTTCTAAAGACATTCGCATTTAAAATATGAATTATTGAACAATTAGTTTCGCTGCAATTTTAAGTAGACTCGTGGCAATTCTCAACAAGATATCAGGACGCTCTTTTTCATTAAAATGAAGAAAAGTCTGGTCACAACATTCATCACAATTCTGCTAGTATTTCCTCTAACACTTAGAAACTAGAAAAATGAAAAGGAAATGCGATCACACAAGAGACTTAAATTGTAGGTGCTAACCTAAATAATGTATACTAAGGTTTAATACTCCAAAACGGAGCAAGGTTGCACACCTAATCACACTGGACGGAATATAGTTTATATTGGTGTAAAATTATATTCCGTCCAGTGTGATTAGGTGTGCAACCTTGCTCCGTTTTGGAGTATTAAACCTTAACTCAGAAACTAGACCTTGTGTCCTTTCAAATCGATAACCTGCATTGATAAAGTGACCATAAAATGCATGAGTGATAGCTGTTTTGGAGGTAGTTTGATCAATAACAGAGCTAATTTGTTTGGGAAGGGAAGGGGAATTTTATTCCTTGAGGGATTTCATAGCCCTCGAAAGTCTTGTCGGATTAATATCACATTCAGAAAAAGCATGCGAATAGAACTCTTCCTTAGCATTTCTGATTAGTTTAACAAATAAATTCTAAAGCAGTGCCAATCCTGATCAAAATTTGCTGTTTGTCTAAGCACAGACTCCATCTCTGCTGGGAATTACCTCACATAATTCAGGAGTGAACCAAGAACTGGTCCTATTCCAAAATGAAATCATGACAAAAACCTTATTTGGCAAAGTCCCTCCTAAACCTCAAAAAATGTTGTACATTAAATATAGGGTAAGACCATTAATCAAGCAAGTACTCACATTAGTTATTATATTAACAAAGATATTGATCAGTTATGTGTTGTTCTGCAAACTCACAAATATGAAATGTATTAGTTATTCAGGTTATACTGTTTTTCCACCTACTGTCCATTAATACACATTAATATGTGTAGGTACATTAAAAAACTCACAGAGGGGGTCCACGTGGTGTAGTCCATTTCCGGACAGTCTATGTCATAATGGTCATGGGTTCCACCCTGACCATGGGTTCTCTGACTTTCCCCGGGCCTCCAGCACAACACAGCGCAAATTGGCATAGCACTGCCCTGGATTTCAGTTAGATTATCTGACTTATCTATCCTGCACGTTGCTCTCCAGCGACTCCTTGTGTTCAAATCGGGCGCCTGTAAATTAAATTGCGGAAGTATAGTCGGTGAACATAATCATCCCGTGCATGATCTGACTAAAGGCTTCTGTGTTGGGTGAACAGTGCAAAAAGAAATCGGCAGCTCGGGCGACATGTGGTTGGTTGAACCATGTCCGCGCCCCTCACCATCCTACAGATCTTGCCCAGGAGTTGCGGAGCTGCTGACAAGGCAGGGGTAGTGGAAATTGGGAAAGGAGGAAAATCGAGAAAAAAAAAACAGAACTGCTCGTCTGAAAACAGAGCAGCTGATTTTGCCCTTATCGCACAGAGAGCAAACACACATTGAAGATATAGGTGAGCTAACAAGAACAGTATGTCTGTCCAACTTGGCTAGGAGACTGTCATAGTGAAATCAGAAGTATTTTTGCTTTTCAACAATCTCAAACTATCTACACAAGAGTAGAGGCATGACAACATCTATTCCACATCAAGTAACTCAAACAAGCAGTACAATCACATGCTAAGTCACAGGTCTAAACCAGTGGTTCTCAAACCTCTCATAGGGGACTCCCAGCCATGCCATATATTAGATGTATCCCAGAGCTAGCACACCTGAATCAACTTGTCAACTAATCATCAAGCCCTATCCTGCTTGAATCAGGTAAGCTTGTTCAGGGCTACAACAAAACTGTGAGACGGCTAGGGGTCCCCAGGAGAGGCTTGAGAACTACTGGTCTAAGTCACAGGTCTAAGTCACAGGTCTAAGTCACAGGTCTAAGTCACAGGTCTAAGTCACAGGTCTAAGTCACAGGTCTAAGTCACAGGTCTAAGTCTCTCTTTTCAGTCGTTATTATATTCACTTCATATTCTCATCTGTGTAATGTCATGAATCTTTACGTTAAACGCATGTAATTTTTTTGTTTGCCTGTAACGCACCTCTCGTTGCGCTGGACACCAGGAAGACTTGCTGTCGCCATGGTATCAGCTAACAGGGTTCCAGGTAAACAGTCCTGTGGGCAGGATGACTGGTTGACTGCCACACTGCTACATACAGCCTGTGTGTGTCTGCCAGTGTGAGTGTGTGTTTGTGTGTGTGAGCGTCGATCCACCGGGCCTTAATTGCCAGCGAGGTCACGACAAGGACCCATCTATCCAGAGCTGTTTTGATGCAGGTGCATGACAGGGGCTGACGACTGGGTTTGCTGCATGCCCTTGACTTGCAGTTGGCAAACAATGCCTGTAGGGCCTCGCCGGCGCATCATTACCGTGCGGATCTCCCCCACATCTCCGCCCTCCCTCCCCGGCCCCCCTGCCGAGGCAGGCGCAGTAGTCTTACCCCTTCCCGAAGGCACCTCATTAACACCGTGTAGGCGGCAGCAGGAACGACCCACAGCTCTCCTGGGTGCTCTTTCTTCTCCTCCTGCGGGGAGAGAGGGAAGGGAAGGGCAGAGAGAGACGAGGAGGAAAGGGCTGTGAGAGGAGACGACTGTGGGAGGACCTCTGCAGTGGCTCATTGGGGGGAACAATTAGGGCAAAACGAAGCAGCATCAGCAAGCGTAATTAGGCTAAATAAATAAGCCCCAACGTTACCAACAGCTCTCGCTAGCTAGCGCTTTTGGAACTTGGAAATTCCTTTGGCACTGCAGACGGAATGTGTGTCGGATGCAGTTGTAAACTGGCGATATTCAAAATGTTTTTTTTTTACAAAACTCTGGCTCAAAAACATTTTCGCAGTAATATGTATGTTTTTAATGAATGATGTAGTGAAGCGAAACAATATGTACACACCTTTATATTTTGTGAAATATTTATGCACTACTAATTTAGGCAGCAGATTAGCATTTTCTTGCATCAGATAGCATTTATGCTTTTCTCCTCAAGTCATCTGTTTTTTGCTCATATTGCATTTTATTACGTCGCGACGTTAATGATGCTGCATCGGTTTCAGCCAACCTGTTAATCGCAAAGCCTGCTTCTACCTAAGGTTTGTTTTATGCCATCTATTAATTTGCTGTGTTTCCATTTTGCCATGCACCACTCTAGTGCCTACAGTACCAATCAACATACAAATCCCCCCAAACATTTTGTTCATCATGCAGTAATAACAACCTAAAAAAGGCCTTGGCCAAAGCCTTGCTTCTCAGAATATATTTGTGCCGTTATTCTGTAGAGACAGTGTACCAATTCATAAGATTCTCCGCGTCAACACAAAGCATGTTTCTCCGGGCCAAAATGCTCATAGTCAACATAGTGAAAGGAAATCGCTGGATGGTATGAATTGTGCGAACTCTTCAGAAGTACATTCATTCAGCTAGGACTAACGTACCTGAGTTTATCCTCGAAAGGACATGTCAACACAGTAAAACACTGTTTCGTGGGAAGAAAACAAATAACCAATAATGAATAAAGGGCACTTTGAAACCCCTTACATCCTTGTTGGTTATTGAGCCAATAAAGTCAATGGTCATTGTAGGTGTGTTGCACTGAGTGACCCTGACAAAGTGCCTCAGAGCTGAGGGGAATATGAATTAACCTGACACTTCAGCAGCCAAGCACCTGTGTCTACATGACCTTCAGTGAACCAGGAGATCAGGAGAGCATAATTAAAAACACATAAAAAAGCTTTTTCATTAAATAATAAACTAACCGGAAATAGTGCTATGACTTGTAGAGCATTGTGTCACAGTAATTACAATCTGGGGCTCTACAATACACCAAGTTTACTTTTATTAATTTGAAATTAATACTTTATTTTACATGTATTTATATACAAATTAAGGATTTTAGCTTTAATTGCCAAAACCAATTCATTGTGTAAAACATTATTTTTCTGATTTTTGTTTTATTTTTTAATTGATTGAAAAATGGGTCAGCAGGGAAACCTGCATTCTTAAAAAACAAGTCATATTTACTATGAAGTATGGTGCAACAAATTCTAATCTAAAAATGTATTTATTAGGTTATTTCATTGATTCATATAATAAAAATGAATTTATTGTCCTAAAAATGCCATTGATGTCACACTAATTGTATTGACTCTATTTTTGAGCATCTGTGCTTCACCAGCCTAGTTTCTCACCTGCGTGGCAATGAGGTACAGTAGCTCCCCTAGTGGTGGCAGCAGGCACTGCTTCAGTTTGCTGTTCCTGAAGTTTTCCCTGATGAGCTCAGTGAACATGGCAACAGCCTGGAGATGAAAACAACAAAAAAGCATCACTCACTCACAGCTGTGACCTCACTTTCACCCCTACACATCACAGGGCTTCATTTTCAATAATGTAACTGTAAAAAAGTGGATATGCACTATCGTAGTTCGTAAATTAGTGTTCTGTGGAAGAAGTTGCATTAAGCACACACTATTATTTAGAGAAACTTTCAGTCAGTGCATTCATCAACTCAGCTTTTCTCAAGGAAGTAGCAATTAGCAAAGCGAATGCCAGAAGAGAAAAATCTATAAATTATAGAAATTGCAAAATCCCTGGTAACAGATAATATAGCTCTTCTATAGGCATTTCCCCCTCTCAATATCCTTCTGAGCTTAGGCCCACATTACTGAGCATGACAGAAACAACACGGCATCAATTCGTGGACATGTTTTTATCCTAGAGGTTCAGCACTTCTATGCACTTCTGAGGGCAGTTCGGGTGTGAATTCTTTACAGGGAAACAGCAACACATTTACTCTGTCAGCAAAATAATTCCAACCATCTTTTCGTTTATGAGTCCCGTTTAAAAGATCGTCAATCAATGTCTATATTACTTCACGCAGCCAAGATTATAACCACTGGAGTTGCAAGGGGTTACACACAAAATGCTGTTTGCAAAACATCCTTCAGCTTTACAATTTACTATCATTCTGAAAATAGTGTGTGCTTTGAGACTATATGGAGTGTTAATTTTTTCACAATGTCCAGCAATCGACTCTTTCTGTACCGGTAAATCACTGAACGAACACTTTAAACAACAGAATTGGATAGCTGACAGAGGGAGCTGTGTGGCCGATGATAATCCACGAAACATAATTATAGTTTTATTTGAAGGTTCCACATAATAACCTTCTCCATGAAACCCAAACAGACACACACACACTCACATATATGCAAACACACACCCTAACTGGCTCATTCGTGGAATTAGCATTTTGCTTGTCTCCTTCTCTTCAGAAGTGCGGAGGATATAGACGCCTCAATGCGGCAGCGCTCCCAGCAGGGTGCTATGCAAATAGGCAGCACACTCAATGTGAGGCTGGCACCGGCGCTGCCCGGTAAATAACATAAATGATGACTTTGCAGGGAACAGATGTTTGCGGCTCACGCTTGATGCGAGACAGAAATGCGGCTTTGCCAAGAGAGACGTCCTGCAACTGAGTGACAATTCGCCGTTCAAGAAAACAAACAGGCTAAGTTGGAGCCGCACCACACGGCTATTTCCCCCAAACGCATCATTATCGCTCATGCGCTATCCCCAAATACCGGCCCCGCCCCCAGCCCATATACCTTTAACGCAGAAATTTCAAACCACTGAGGCTGCTGGAGACTGAAGGCCACACAACATTAAGCATCCAATGAGGGAGAGCGAGAGAAAAAAATATAATATTCTCAAGGCAACAGGAAGTGACTTTGTTTCAGACCAAGGTGTTGCTAACCATTTTCACCATCAGATCTCCTCTTAGGTCAGAAACACACTAGTAGTAAGGCAGCGACATACACATCTAACTCAGCTGATGTGAAGACACTTATAGCTGCATTGGACATGGCAACGGTATTGTTTTTTTAAGTTTGGATTTAACATTTGATATAAATATTACAATCAATGCAACTGATCAATTCAATGATTAAGCATAAAATATTTTACTGTAACGTGAATGTTGGAGCCTGATAATTCACTCATTCCCAAAAGGGTGGAAGCCAGGCAAGACGACAGACAGAGGATCCTGATATCTTATTGATGACGGGACTGGCTAATAACAACCACAGATTGATTGAAGGTGACCTGCCATGCTGAAGTGTGGTTGATCAATATCTCAAGGCCATCAAGAAGAGGACAGCTGTTTGATTTAGGACTAATGGGCTGTAACACAGACCTTAGGCCTTTCAATGCTTACATAAGCCTATAGCATAGTTTAACAATGGCTTACGCTTCGTTATCATAGGGACATAAGATTACTGTAGTTTGGCCAGCAAACAATAATTGACTCAAACACTTACAGATGTGTTGATCATGAAAAAAATATGAATATCTTATTTTTAAAAGTATTTGGGGCAAGGGATTAAAAACCCTAACAATTATTAAACCAAACATAACCTAAAATAACACATTTTACACAATGAAAGTTTGCAGAGGACACATTAAACCAAACCCAGGACAACAAACACCAGTGTTTTTGGGCCACAGCGCTGAGGAGAGAGGACTAGAACTCCGAAACTCCATGTGTGGAAGTGGAACGGGCTAATTCTGCAGCTCAGATTAAACACAACGGGTGGAGAGAAAGGAGGCAGGAGGCCGTCTGTTTCTCTCTGCAGGGAGGGCCAGCGTGCCGCACTAGGCCAGTTTCTTGGGGACAGCGGGTGTAAATAGCAGAGGAAACGGTTGGGGCACTATTGACGTGCTGCCATGAGAGAGAAAACGTCTGAATTGGGGCTTGGTGGCACAGGAAAATACTGCCTCTGCCAGAGAAGATAACACTTAATTAGAATGATGTTAGAGTATCCATAGAGACAGACACAGGAAAGCGGATAGTGGTAGTGAGCTAAAGCCTCTCTTCCTGTTCTAACTAAGCCTACAGTACGACTTTAAAATAGCACCTGCATCCCAGATGTGAGTACTGAGAGATACTGGTGTTACGGTGATGCCTCGGGCTAAATTGACGTCCGATTCTGTTGTGTAGGTGATACATACCGAGGTTCCAAACTCAACACTGACAATAAACATGTGGTATTGTAACTAGTGATTTTTATAGTTAGAACGTCTTTCAAAAGACAATGGAAATGCCAAAAGCCCAAACCAACAGAGAAAGCATGTCGTCTGCCGGCTCAGGACATTAACTGGGATCAGGGCTGACTACTGAGATCAACAGTGTGGAAGACATATGGAGGGACTGGGAACAAAAGCCCAGCCCTGATGGAGAAATCGCCATGACTGCGGCTGACCGTCAGACACAGAACTCCCGTGGAGAGCACAATAAAAAAGTCTCTGGGATCTGTCACACTAGGAATATGAGCTAGCTGTGCCCAGAGGGGGGCAAGGGGCCAGGGCGAGAAATAAAATCCTTAGCCATCTACAGAAGAGAACATTGGAAAATAAAAACTTGCTGCGCCATACTATGGTGTTCCGATGAAGGGCGGCCATTTTGTATGTCGGTTGTACTCCTCCCCTCTCACCCACTACCTCTGAGCTTATAGGGAATAGCAGAATAGTGCAATAAACCAACTGTCACAGAAAATCGTGGTAAACCATTGTTCAACTTTGGAAGCACACATAAAGTAGAATCCTGTATATTTGAACAATTAAGCGCCTTTTTGTGAGTCTCTTTGGCAGTTTGCTAAGGGCTTGATAAACATGTTTGAGCAGGGGGGTCGGCGGGTTTCTGTAGGTGGGTTAGAGCTCTGTGTACTGCTGGGTTACAGTGGCATCTGCTGATTAACCCTGGTACTGCACGCTCTTGGGGCACCTCACACAGTATAGGTTAGACTGGGAAGGCAGGGATTAGTAACAAATTTAGGGAACATCCATATGTGGTATTTCACATCACTGTAATTAGGTCTGTGTGTAAAAGGCAGACAAGTACAACACAATCAGCTCTTGTTTGTAATGGTACACAGTAATAGATCCTACACTCAGTAAGCCCTACATGGTTCCAACTCACTCCATAATACATTAGTGCTGTCAAGAGGCCTGTGCCTTAGGGGGCATCACAGGTGCTATGACAATAGAGGGAGGGGGCCTGCAGCACAGTTCAGCCTGAGCTGTGACAGTGTGACGTTTCACTAACCTCAGCTACGGGGGCGTCCTCTCTGAGATCACTGCAGTGGGATGCCAAGAGACCCAGAACACGCATCACCTTCACCTTCCTGGTATAGACACAGACACACATACACACACACACACACACACACACACGTCAAATATCCATACAAATGGTTCACGCTGGTGGGCCGGTATAGACATGGGCCAGTTGTAGTTGTAATTTATATGAAACAGTTACAGAAATAATACTGGGGGTTTAATTTTATCATCATTAGGTAATACAGAAGTACAGCAGGTGGTAGGCCATAAATAAATACATAAATCTCTCTCTACAAACCCCTACTTTTTTCTGGCTAAAATAATGGTGATCTTATTGGCATATCAAGAACACATACACTAAGTAGATCACTGAATCCCAGCATTATACTGTAGATAGATATATCTAAAACACTGATTCCTAGCATTAGAGAAGGATATACAGTGCGGCAAAAAAGTATTTAGTCATCCACCAATTGTGCAAGTTCTCCCACTCAAAAAGATAAAGAGGCCTGTATTTTTCATTATAGGTACCCTTCAACTATGAGAGATAAAATGAGAAAAAAATCCAGAAAATCACATTGTAGGATTTTTAATAAATTTATTGGTAAGTTATGGTGGAAAATAAGTATTTGGTCACCTACAAAACAAGCAGGATTTCTGGCTCTCACAGACCTGTAACTTCTTCTTTAAGAGGCTCCTCTGTCCTCCACTCGTTACCTGTATTAATGGCACCTGTTTGAACTTGTTATCAGTGTAAAAGACACCTGTCCACAACCTCAAACAGTCACACTCCATACTCCACTATGGCCAAGACCAAAAAGCTGTCAAAGGACACCAGAAACAAAGTTATAGACCTGCACTAGGCTGGGAAGACTGTATCTGCTAAATATAATCACCTTGGTGTGAAGAAATCAACTGTGGGAGCAATTATAAGAAAATGGAAGACATAAAAGACCCCTGATATCTCCCTCGATCCGGGGATCCACGCAAGATCTCACCCCGTGGGGTCAAAATTATCACAAGAACGGTGAGCAAAAATCACAGAACCATACGGGTGGACCTAGTGAATGACCTGCAGAGAGCTGGGACCAAAGTAACAAAGGCTACCATCAGTAACACACTACACCTGCAGTGCCAGACGTGTCCCCTTGCTTAAGCCAGTACATGTCCAGCCCCATCTGAGGTTTGCTAGAGAGCATGGATGATCCAGAAGAGGATTTGGAGAATGTCATATGGTCAGGTGAAACCAAAATATAACTTTTTGGTAAAAACTCTACTCGTCGTGTTTGGAGGAGAGAGAAGAGTTGCATCCAAAGAACACCATACCTACTGTGAAGCATGGGGGTGGAAACATCATGCTTACAGGCTGTTTTTCTGCAAAGGGACCATGACGACTGATCCATGTAAAGAAAAAAAAAAATCACTGCTCTAGTAGTGGTGCAACGGATCGTCATTGATCCGTGATCCGTTCGGATCAATATCTTCGGTTCGGGACACACGTGATCCGCGGATTGATTACTGAAATAAAAAAGTTTTGCGCATGTTCAGTCCGCTCACAGCATGGTCATGGCGAGCGGAGAAACGGAGGAGCTTGGACGTCCCGCGTCATTTAAATCCCCTGTATGG
>JACXGM010012183.1:0-24255 GCA_016801145.1 Umbra pygmaea | reverse complement strand
AAGAGGACTGGCCACCCCCTTGAGTCTGGCCTCTCTCTAGGTTTCTTCCTATGTCCCTCCTACTAGGGAGTTTTTCCTAGCCACTGTGCATCACTTGTGTTGCTTGCTTTTGGGGGTCTCGGGCCGGGTGTCTGTCAAAGCACTTTGTGACAACTGCTGTTGTAAAAAGGGCTTTATAAAATAAATTTGATTTGATTGACAATAACTGAAAAAGACTAGGATGTCAATTTGAACAAAGGTTTACCAGTATAGGCAATACAAAATTTGATTAATAACCAATGTTTAAAAACAACCAAAACTGTGCACAACAATGAACAAATGCCCATTTCCTTCGAAATACTTAAAAACTTTACCACTGAAATCCACCAAACCTAATCAACTTTGGTACCAGTACATTTATCAACTACATACAGTGCCTTGCGAAAGTATTCGGCCCCCTTGAACTTTTCAACCTTTTGCCACATTTCGGACTTCAAACATAAAGATATGAAACTTTAATTTAGTATATATGTATATATGTAATAAGATATATAGTATAGTATCTTCCTGTTTTTACCTTATGTGGGAGGCACATTCTCTGGATCCTTGTGTCCTGGTGTAGACAGAAAAATCCAACGCAGCACACTGCAACCTAACCTTCCTCCCTGTCTTCTACCTCCAATACCGTTACTAAACCCAGACAGGAGGGGGTAAACCTAGAGCCTACCCTGGCTGAATGCATCACCCCTTGTCTTGGCTGGTTTGATGAGCCACCATCCAACTCTCCCTGGGTCGTGGTCATCTGCCTCATTAACTCTTCCCCAATTGTCTTTCTTTCTTCTTCCTTGTTCTTCAGGGTGGCCAGGTGCTGGTGATTTCTCAATACACAGTTGGTCTATATATATTGTAGACTGATTACATTTGGCTGATGTGAGTGGCAGCAAATGTTCGAGGCATTGATTAACTCCGCCTTCTTTGTGTTTTTGGGGGGTGGGCTGCCAGTCAGGGCCAATCTCTGTAACTTACATTAAGAAATATTAAACTTTTCTCTTTTTGCTGCTACAGCAGGCAAGGGGAAAACTACTGTGTGTGTTCATAACACGTCTAAGGAGGGAACAAGAGATTATTAATAGGGAGGCATATAGGGGACAGGCTTCATGTCAATGGGTACCAGGAAGAATGAAGTTATGCATAGTAGTTACCTGTTAGTTCGGTCACAGATTTATGTGGTATCCCTACTAGCAAGTATATACACACGCTTGAGGGCCATTAAATGGATTTTGTTGACAAGGTGTCACAATGGTATATCATAAAAAGTTTGTACGTTTGTATTAGGCTCATAATAATATACAGTATATCTCTGTTATTGGAATGTTATATTTAGTGACATACCAATAGCATACCAATAACAGAGATATTGGTATGTTATATCTATGTTATATTTAGTGACTCTATTATTTTAACTAACTGTCAATTTCAAGCTGGAACAACAGAACTACTTTCTCTTAGTGACAAAAAATAATTACTGCGTTTGTGTCCTGCCTCACCCAGATCGTTACAGAATAGCCCACTAAAATAAGGAGCTTTGCAGCCAAATGCACTAGGAGGTGTAAGAGCAGAGATAGGGTTTCCCCAATATTTTTTTTGTGGGGGGGAACTGTGGGTTGTGAAATTCCTGTGACACCTCCCCGGGACACCTATCAGCCTGCCCGGCCCACCAGTATTCCAATGACAGTGTGTTCTTCATCCCGGTTCCCACGTCTATCCTCCGAACTCCTCAGTGAAGACCAGATATTCTGCCTGCTATAGCTGAGGCTGTGGCTCTGCCCCCTACTCCTCAGTCAGGACCAGCTGTTCCACTGGTTGAGGCTGGATCCATGGGTCTGCCTCCATCCCCGGTGTCTTAAGCTCTGCCTCAACCATCGGTGTCCACTGCTCCGCCTCCACCCCTGGTGTCTACTGCTCTTCCTCAACCTCCTGTTCCGCCATCTGCCACCCCTTTTTTCGGTACCTGCTGGTGGTCAATAGCCATTAGCAGTGCTTAGCTCACCACCAGCAATTGCTGGAACAAATCAGCAGTGCCATGCTGGATGTACTACACAGCATTAGCGCGCTGAAACCTTCAAGCACTCCAGCGGCTTCATCACCTCTAGGTAATACAAAGCCTCCTCTGGTTCCAACTGTAGCAGTCACTTCTACTACCCATCTTGTCCTGCTGGAGAAGTATGATGGGACACCATCCGATTGTGGAGGTGTTCTGATGCAGATATACCTTTACCTGGCATTAAAACTGGGAAAAATCCTACTGATCAATCAAAGTTGGCCCTACGGCTCTTACTGCTACAGGGAAAGTGCTGCAGTGGGCTACGGCCATCTGGGAAGACAGAGAGGCAACAGCTGGTTCTGGGCAGTACTTGAACCTCCAGTGAAGGGAAGAGATGGAGGTGAGTGTTTATTCTCAACCAGGATGATAAGCCTGCAGCAGAATATGCCTTAACCTTCCGTAATATTGCTGCATCATCTGGATGGAATGACTGGGCATTGCGCACACACAGCGTGTGTCGAGGTGATGTTATGGACCACAACGCCTTGATTTCTACCTCAATTCGGCTGGAGGACATGCTCAATGAACGCTGATGTCTGCAGCACCACACATAACCCTGATGCTCACCTCTACCATCCACTCCAATCTGGAACCGCCCGCAACCCGATGACACTCCAATGGAGTAACCCTCAGTGTCGTCAACCCAAACTCCGCACCGCACACGTGAGGCAGACCAGACCTCTTATGCGTAATACCAATTCAGTTCAATAGACCGGGGTTTGGTCACGTCTCCCCACACAGCCACTGCCCTCTCCATTCCCAGTTACCTCCCTGGACAGAGGACCTCTGGGTACCGGCGCCATTACGCACAGCACCCTTCCCATCACTACCACTTCATCCCCACCTCACCAAGAACAGATCACCTTTCACGTTGTCACTTCCCTTTTACATCAGGTCGTGTTGGGATTCGTCTGGCTCTGGAAGCACCAACCAGTCATCGATTGGACACATCACTAGATAACAGCATGGGCTGCTTCATGCCGGAGGACCTGTCGACACTTGGTCTGCAGCTCCACGTCAGTTAAAAGTCTTACCGGTGCCCTCAACATTCCCTGTGAGTATCAGGATTTCCAAGTAGTCTTTTACACCACTCACTCTACACATCTCCCTCCTCACAGACCCTGGGACTGTGCAATAGACCTGATAAAATGTGGTGTGACCCTACTTCCAGGACTGAAACAGAGGCTATGGAGAGATATGTAAAGGAGGCCCTTAAACAGGGATACATACATTGTTCTTCTGCCCCTGCATCAGCTAGCTTCTTCTTCATGGCAATAAAGAAAGGAGGGTGGAGGCCACATACAGAGGGCCTAATGAATTCACTGTGAAGTATCGATACCCCCTCCCTCTGGTGTCTTCAGCCCTAGAACAACTGCGTGGGGCGCATTTCTTTACCAAGTTAACCTGAGAAGCGCTTATATGTCAGTATAGGAGCTGGTGACAACTGGAAAATGGTGTTAATGTTTTTGTTGGATTGACACTGATAATGATGAACCATCATTAAACAATACCACACCTGAGGAGCAAGGTAAATCAAAGCCTGTCACAGTTATCCATGGTGTAGTGGAGGAGTGGAGACAGACGTAAAGGGTATGAGTGAAAAGCAAACAAGGTTTAATTCCTATAATACTCAGTACAAAAACAAAATAACCAGGAGGGGCGAAACAGTACATCTCTAGACATAAAACACTAACACACAAACTGACACGCAACAGCTAACAATGACCGACAGGGAAATGAACTAAACACACAGATTAAATACAAGATGAATTGAGGACTGATTGGCAATAGTGACGATCTATAGGAAGATGAGAACATGTGATATGATCAGCTGACTGGAATAGCGGGAACCTGAACCAAAACAAAACACACAGGGTAGAAACTCAAATGACATTATACAGGGGAGCAACACAAAACACACATGTACTATACCCTTAGGGGGGATTGTGACATTATCACCTCCAAAGGCCCGGCTCCCAATGGGCAGCACACCCTCCGTGTGAATGGGGTTTCCCCAACAGAGACCCCCTTCGAGAGGACGACTCCAAAGGCTTTGTCCCTCACCAGTGTAGGAGGAAAGAGGGTCCAGAGGCACACAGGAGGCATCAGTGGTGGCAGCCAGGGGAAAAGGACCCCATGTGAAGGTTGAATGGGCGTGGCAGCCAGTAGCAGCGGTAGGGGCATGACAGGCCAGATGACCGGCTGTGGTGATGGTGGACTCCCAGGGTTGACCTACGGCAGCCAACCCCTTCCTAGGAGTTTCGGCTGGCGTTGTCTCCTTCCCAGGGGTCGTGGCAGCAGTCATCTCCTCCCTAGTGGTCTTGACGGCCTACACCATCACACCAGTGGTCTTGGCGGCCATCATCTCCACCCAGGTGGTCTCGGCTGCCGTGAACGCCAGAGGAGGAAGCAGTAATAGAACACAAGCTCCTCCCCGCCTGGTGGTGCTGGCAGCTGGAGTTCCTCTTCCAGTAGTAGGAGCTCCTCTATATCTGGTGGTGAAGGTAGCTGGAACAGCTCGCCGTGCTGCTGAGGCGATGGAGGCAGCTTGCCATGCTGCTGAGGCGGTGGAGGCAGCTTGCCATGCTGCTGAGGCGGTAGAGACAGCTGCAGCTTGTTGTGTGACATGGAAACCGTGGGTAATGGCCTGTCACTTTAAACCCACCATGGTGTAAAGGTAGGTACCCACGGTGCCATGCTGTCCAATGGAGAGGCTGTGACTGCTGGTTCTTGCTGTGATGGAGGCAAAAACACAGGAGGTAGCACCGGACTTGTGGCATGAACCGACCCCCACTCACCTCCAGCTGAGTGGGACTCCTGTGCTGTGCCCCATTGCCCAGCCCCAAGAAATCCCTTGGATTTTTAGGTGGAATAGCAGCTACCCCGATGGACAGAGGTGGGTATGGAGATGAGCTGGAGGAGAGTATCCTGTCCATGTAGGCCCTCAGTTCCTTAGCTCGCTCCTCAATCATGTCGTCCTCTATCAGGTGTGTGCGGGAACCCTCTCTTTTATGCCTCCGGCTATCGCTGGTTTGAGGAGAGCCCACAGCACAATAAGTGTGGAGATGGGAGGTCCTCCTGGAGGTCCTCTTCCTCCCGTCTCCAGCTACTCCTTCGCTGTCTCTGTTTATCAGGGTTGGTCATTCTGTCAGTCATTCTGCTACAGTATACGTTCTATGTATAAAGTTAAAATTAATTTGATTATAACTCGATCTTCAGTAGGGTCTCTCGGGTTGACAGGTTTGTTGGTGGCGATGCAGGAATCCTTGCAGTGGAAGTGAAACTGGTCTCAATGTTCAGAATTCTTGTTTTTTAGAGTGAGTATCTTGTTTTTTAGAGTGTATTCATGGATACAGTTTTTGTAGTTGTAAGTGTAGCAAATGCTAACTAGTGTCGTATAGCAGGACATCTACTGGAACAACTAGCCTGCCAATGTGTTCTTCATGGCCATGGATGCTAACCTGGGTGGCCTTGCACTAGTGGGGACTGTACTGTCAGGCATTGTCTTGGTGACAGTAGCAGCTGTCATGTTGATGTCATAGACTGTCAGTTCTTGTATCTGGTGGTGTCTAGGAATTACAAAGGCTTCACAAATCCCTAGCCACATCCTTCAACTGCATACCAGAACAAGTGGCAGATGGCTAATTTGATATTTTTCAAATGGCCAACTGTAGATGTAACTGGTTTAACAGGGTCTGTTGGAGACATGCTGTGAGAGACTACACAAGCTGGCTGGATAAATCCATACACATTAAGTGGGAGTAACACATCATAAGTCCCCCAGACCACTGAAACTCCCCTGAGAGGGCTAGAATTCCTGATCCTCTTTCCCCATAGCTGTGAGCTGTCAGAAAAAAGTTGGCTCTGTCTGTATAAGTCAGTTGAAGCTCTTTCTCTCCCTGTAATATCTCTTCTATCTCTGTTTTTCTTTTCTTCCTACTCTCTGCTCACCCGTCTCAGCAAACCACCCCTCTTTACCTCCCTTTCTGTCCGTCCGTCTGATCAGTGCTGTCAGAGGTGCCATGTCTGTTGAGGCGTGTCCAGGGGGACTAGCGGTGCTGGAGACATCCACATTATACAGACCAGCAACTGAAGGAATTAGACAAACTGACAGGGAGCGATGGGGGTGAAACATTAATAAGGCAAGCCCAAATAATCCTGTTGATAATGTCTATCATCAACATAATTTTGATTAAGTGATTCATGTATTCATATAGGGAGGATGTTTTATGTCTTGTCTTAATGACTCATCTGACCCCAGCCACCAAATATATGTACACACTAGACTGTATACAGTTGTGCTCATACGTTTGCACACCGTGGCAGAAATTTTGATATTCTGGCATTGATTTTGACACTATGACTGTGTGTTAATGAAGCCATTAATTATCACACAGTTGTTTGGCACCTTTGTAAACTACACTGATAACAGAAATCACCCAAATGGCCCTGATCAAAAGTGTACATACCCTTAAATGTTTGGCCTTATTACAGATACACAAGGTTTAAATTTTAAATTGCAATTAGTGTCTGTGTAGAAATAGTCAATGAGTTTGTTAGCTCTCACGTGGATGCACTGAGCAGGCTAGATACTGAGCCATGGGAGCAGAAAAGAAATGTCAAAAGACCTGCATAATAAGGTACTGGAAATACAAAATGTTATAAATTGATATAAAAAAAATCCAAAGCCCTGCAAATGCCAGTCAGTACTGTTCAATCAGCAGCTTAATGTGGTTTAATGTACTTAAACAATGATCAATATGAGATAAATTTGTGTTTCAGTGGTTATGATGAGCAATATGAGAGATAATTTTGATGATGATTTAGCGTTGTTTAGGTACATATAACCACGTTAAGCTTTTTCCTTACAATAGGTTCTATTGAAGCAGAAATGCTTAATGTCAGATAACACCCATAATAATTGGACTTTGAAATTTTTTGACAGTTTTCAGTGGTTTCGAATTGCAATATGAGAGAAATTTGATCATTGTGTAGGTACAGTAAACCAGATTAAGCTTTTTCCTCGCTATAGGGGCCAATGAAGAAGAAAAGGTTAATGTGAGATAACTTCTGTAATCGTTAGATTTTCGTTTAGTTTTTTTTACAGGCTTGTAAGACATGGCCATGATAAATTTGGTGATGACTGATCATTGTTTAGGTAATTTAAATCACATTAAGCTTTTTCACATTAAGCGTTTTAGAATGTCCCCTCTGAATGGTTGTGGAAAGTCAACCCGGACTACTCGGCAAGTTCATGTCAGCGGGGAGCAATATGGTGCACTTTAAATGTGGCATGGTCAAAGAAAAAAGTGCTTAAGACAGCAAGTAGATCAGGGAGAACAAGGAGAGACAGCAAATGCAGTGGGAAAAGCCTCTGTGACACAAAGGAGACAGGTCCCGGTTGAGTAACTAGTGTTGAAGCCTGACCAGTATAGGTTGAGATCGTTTTGAGATAACAGAGAGAGTTAGGTTTTGGAAAGGAATGAAAGAAAAGAAGGCATACCAGTCTGGCATTTTTTTACACAAGGGGGTGAAGTATAGGTTTCTTGAGGAGTATGATTCTGGCCATCTTTTAGTAAGAGGAGACACATCCAGTGGGCAGGAACAAATTAAGCAGTGAAGCGCTTTGTAGAACGGAGGTGATACTGTAGCCTTGAGGGGGCATGTCGCCATGTTCCGCAAATCACTGGATCCATGATTTAATGTCTAGCCCAATTATTTTGCTTGAGGGCCACATTGAGCTTTTGAAACCAAGTGAAGAGCCGCATACTATAGCTATGTGTAAAAAAATAGGACATGTTATTTCATTAAAATACCCCCGCCACCTACACAATTACGTGTGAATTTAATCAGTATTGTTCATCATTTGGCCTTCTCGCCGACACCTGCGATTCAAGACAAGACAACAGCGCATATAGAAATGAATTTGAGTCAAAAGTAGTTTTTCAAATATAATGAACCCTTGAAGTTCTAATTGGAGGTTGTCCGCCTGGCACTGTTTTGGCTTCTGAAAGGGTCATACTTTGTCCTACAGTTTGTGAAAATGATTTTCATGCATGACGTCACATAGAGCCAAAAAAACATAACATTTATTAAGGATTGCTGCAGTACTGTACATTCATTAAATACATATTTGACATTCTTTAGAAAATTATCTACAAACTTTAATTGAAAATAATCTCTAACATTTTACAATTTCATTATTCACAATTGGCCTGCTTAGATGTCATTGCAGGTGTCAAGTTTGACTGGAATGATTATAGAATGTGTGTGTGCGTGTGTGTGCGCGTGCGTGAGTGAGTGTGTCTGTTTATGTGTGTATCCTCTCAGCTGCTCCATGTTAGCCTGAAGCCAGAGGGCAGGACAGCATACTGGCCATTGAACACAATGTAGACATGGTTTGAAGATGCTGTGTATGGAGCAATGTTGGTCTCCTGTAAACGAAAACTAACTTTAGTGAGGTTTAAAGGAGCAGTTACTAGATGCCATTAAAGCAGCCACAAACTATGACTTACATCTTAGAATCTATAAAAGTATATATATGATAACAGCTATTGATAAACCATTTCAATGCCACATAATTTAACCATAATGCTTTGTAACTGTATCTCAAACATTTCATCTTTGGTCCCTGTATATCAGTGGTTCTCAAACCTCTCCTCGGGTACCCCCGGCCAGTCCATGTATTTGAACTACCCCTTAGCCTAGCACAACTGATTCAACTTCTCTAATAATCACAACGAAATGAATTGTAAGTTTACGTACCGTGCCACAATATGGCCCAATTGGAGGAGAGCTGGCATCTTTCCCATCATACAGCTTCAGGTAGTTATTTACACAGTCTCCTGGGTCATCAATGCTGATCTGAGCGAAAGTGACTGTCACCACGCGTCCAACTGGTGCCCTGATGCCCCACTCACAGTGGGTACCATTCCCATAGGTGCCAGGGTAGTTAGGGCTGGCTAAGGAGCCATGGTCTCCATATAAAGTCCCTCCACAACCTGAATGAAAAACACACACAATCAGATATGCACAGACAACTACATTATATACAGTAGTAGACAGAAGATTGAGGTGGTGGTTTGGAAAAACCAGCAGACCCTTAAGGTTTTCTGAACCTCAGACTGCTTCAAGTCTTTTGTGTTTTAGGGCATAAACACCGTACTCATTTCTCACCTTCAGGAGAGGACGTCCAGGTGATCTCAAAGCCGTCAAGCGACCCGGAGAAGTCACTGTTGAAGTGCAGGTACAGCTGGTTGCTGTGTGGAAATACAGGACTGGGAAGGGCGGTGCCACAGTACTTTCCAATCAGTGGGTCATTTTGGGTACTGCCATTTCGGACCTGAGGAATAGGGGTGAGGTGTTGTCGTTTACTCAAAACTAAAGATAATTGGGCTGGCCTAAAAATAATTTACATAATAACTTGACATTCACCCAAATGATATTGAACTATGAAACTGAACACTTACTGATATGAAAAGGTACAAAAAAACTAAATTGTATAAGCGTATGTCTAAAACATAAATGCAGTAATGCAAGGATTTCAGCGAGGCTCCTGTATAGTGCACAGTAAAAAATAGCAATTCACAGGCCATTTATCAAGTCAAGTGAAGACTGAGCTTGTGTGTCTTCTCACCTCTAGATAATCATAACTACAGGAAGGGTGGGACTCCAGGTTGAAGCTGTTAAAGAACAGAGAGATGAAATTGTTCTGGGGGGCCAAAAGAACGATGGTGCAGTCGATGTTGTGGGGGTAGAGGTCGGGCCAGCCAGGGCTCTTGAGGTAACCGTATGTCTGTTCATAGGTCCGGCTGCAGCCTGGAAGAGAACACAGGAAGATGGGAGGGATGACAACCATTCTGGGGACAGAAATAAAATTAGAATACAATAAAAGTTGTCTAGTGGAAGAAACCCTGGAAGATAGGATTGTCAAGTTAGTAATGACTGAACAGAAACACTCAAAGTCTGGTTTCATCATACCTGCAACCTGATAGGTCAGACTCATTCCATTGCCAGTTACAAAGGCATCAGACTTGAAAATGAGGTGCATGGTCCTTCCATAACTGTAGAAGTCTGGGATGTGGTCCGCAGCACAGAACTTGTGCGACTGTCCATAGTCTCCCTGTGAAAGAGTTAATAAAGAAAGAAGAGTTCCTGGCCATTAGCTGAAGTATGTTGTTTTAGGTTCACAAAGTCACATGATTTATAAAGCCTTTCTTGTGGACCTGGCATTTCTATCACTGCAGATCAAATCCTGTAAAGGAAGCCTAACACCCTGGGTGTCAAAATCAAAACTATTAAAGTGTACATGTTAAATTAACACTTAAAGTGTAAGTGTTGATTCAACACTGAACACATTGAATTGAAAACTGTAAAGTGTACAGTACCGGTAGATGTTAAATTAACACATTTTATCACTATCAGAGTTAATAACACTTAATTTTAGTTGATTCTGTAGTCTTTTTTGCATATATTCTTGCATGAATTTTTAGTAAATGTGAGAGACACTCACTCGTGACAATGGTCACAGTCAAGAACTCACGACTGTTTTGCATTTGAAAAGTAACTGCTGAATACAATTGTCCGACGCATACAGTAAATCATGTATTATACCTTTCATGGTTTATAGTTAATGTTAATTAATTTAATAAATGAAGGTCTTAAAGCCATGTCACAGAAGGTTTGTGATGTGTTAAATAGTACAATTGTAGTATTTTGATCACCCACAACCTGCATTCAAAATAACCCCAATGGTGAAATGCAGCCTGACTAAGACAAATAATGTAGTGCTTTTCTAGCAACCTAAAAAGACTTATTTGACTTAGTGAGGGGATAAGACCACCTCATGCACCAATATGTAGTACCCAGCTATTAGGTTGAGAGATGTGTAGTTATACAAGCCAATTAGGAATGACAGGGAATATTAGGTGGCCAAGATTGAAATTAAGCCTGGTTGGGAATTTAGCCACGACACTGGGGTTAATGCCACTACTTTTACAATAAGTACCATGGGATTTTTATTGACCACAGTGAGTCAGGAAACCTGATTAATGTCCCTTCCGAACGATGGAAACCTACACAGGGCAGATGTCCCCTTCATTGCCCTGGGGCATTGGGAATGATCTTTAGATCAGAGGGAAGATTGCCCCCTACTGTTCCTCCAACACCACTTCCAGCAGCACTGGTCTCCCATTCAGGGACTGATCAGGCTGACCCTGCTTATCTTTAGAAGCAAACCAGCAGTGGATTATAGGGCTCTATGCTGCTGACTAGCTAAAGTACATCAACTCGAACAGGTATCTCAGTAATGGGTGCAATATTTTCAACATCATATGGATTAGATTTGGTTGGTAAAGAAATATATTTGACTAATTATTTTTAATAATATTACATGAAGTGATACATTAACGTCCAAATATATTTAAAAAGTATATACTCTTTCTGCAAAGCATTCTGGGAAATATTGGTATAATTGATAGTATTTCCTAATCCCCTGTGAGTGTCAAAAATTAACTTCCAATTTTAACACAAGGGAAGTTGTAGGTTAGCAAATGTGAAGTATTAACGGATGTGAAATTGACACCATGCAACTTAACATCCTTACACATTTTGCGTCAACACCAGAAATGTAACACTTTGGGATTTGCTGAGTGTGCAATATACACAGATCAGCCATAACATTATGACCATCTGCCTAATAATGTGTAGGTCTTCTTCTGACGCCAAAACATCAGCCCCATTTTCAACAAACTGTGATGCACTGTGTTCTGACCTTTCTATCAGAACCAGCATGAACCTTTTCAGCAATTTGAGCTACAGTGCATCAATGAGCCTTGGCTGCCCAAGACCCTGTCAGCGGTTCCCATCTTTTCCTTCCTTGGACCACTTTCGACAGGTACTGACCACTGCAGACCGGGAACACCCCACAAGCGCTGCAGTTTTGGAGATGCTCTGACCCAGTCGTCTAGCCATCACAATTTGTCTCTTGTCAAAGTTGCTCAAATCCTTAAGCTTGCCCATTTTTCTTGCTTCTTCATTTTGTTCTCAAGATGTATGTGTTAGAAGCAGAACAGTTGAGCTACTGTAGCAGACATTGCTGTAAAAGTGAATGCTGGTTCTGATAGAAAGGTGTCAGAACACAGTGCATCACAGTTTGATGCGTAAGGGGCTGCTGTTTTGTGTAGGTCCCTCAAAAGGGACAATATTAGGCTGATAATGTTATGTCATAATGTTATGGCTGATCGGTGTATTCTGTGAAAATGTATCGTTCATTAAATCTTAAAGGTTTTCCTTTTAAAAAAACATTACTTCCATGGGAACCTCACCACAGGCCAGTCTCTCATGTGCAGGTAGTTGGTGTTGCAGCTCTGGCTGGGCTGCAGTGTGAACTGCTGCACTGCTACTTTAACACTCTCCTGAGGAGGGGCGTCCAGGACCCAGCGACAGTGTGTGAAGGGCGGGTAGGCATTAGGGTACGTAGGAAACGTTATGGTCTGGACAGCCTCCGTAGCATTCAGAGTGCCTCCGCAAATTCCTTGATACCAAAAACACATGAGCAATGTGTTTAAAACCCCTGTCCTGACAAATGTTGTCAAAAGGTGTCTGGTGTTTTTATTAATAACCCAGTGAGAGATTAGTTAATGAGTGCAAGGCATGCCAACTGCTATAAAGAGAGAAGGTGCCTTACTGTCCTGTGCCCTGTAGGTGGCGGTAAAGCCCTGGTAGTTGACTGAACTGTCAGAGACAAACCGGACCGTTAAGAAGTTGCCGGCAGAAACAAATGGACCGGGAATAATGTCACGTCCACAGTACGTCCCCACCAGAGGATAGTTCATATTGTCTCCATCAAAGATCTGTTGATCGACGGAAAGGGTGAGGGACAGAGAGAGATTAATAAACAATCAAACAAATGAACAAATGAATAAATGAATTCACTTTAATGAACCTGGACATAGTCGTATCGGCAGATGGTGGTGGATGAGCCCTCCAGTTCGAAGGAGGAGAAGGTAAGGTTGACCACTTGGTTGACGGCCATAGCGATGGTCCACAGGCAGTTCAAACCACTGTCATACTTCCCATCACCGGTGCCATCTGGAGAGCTAAACATCCCTGTAGGAGTGAAAAGGTAACCGCCACAACCCTGCGCCGGGCCTGGGGGAGAGACAGCAGGAAGAAAGGACAGAGAGGCGGAGAAGGGAAAAGAATGTGAGTAAGTGAGAATATACCATTGTTAACATGTGGGATGGGATTCCATGGTTGGACAGCAGGTGGCGCAAAAGTTTACTTTTCAAAGAACTAGTGCAACACACGTATTGGCTTAGCCACATGAGCATAGAATGTTGGATGTTAAAAGTACCTGCCTGGGAGATCAGGCTGGAAGAAGCTTAAAACAGGAATATAATTGTAAGACTAAAGTTTCCAGGACAACAGCTTGGTGACAAAAATGACTATTGGAACAATGAGCTCCTGACTGAGCATTCAAAGGAGGCGCTGGTTGGCTCTAGTGCCAGACATCATGTTTGGCAAAAAAAAAAACTGCTTTCAAACAGAAGAACACCATAGCAACCCTGGTTGAGGGCATTGGGGTTTTAAGCTGCCTCAGAGCCTGGTAATATGTCAACCAGGAATTCCACTTTTGTACATAAAATACTTGAGAAGTGTGGCCATCTCTCAAAAAGCTGACCATAAGGCTAAAATTAACATTGTAACTGGGCAACGATCCAAAACCCTTTAGAAAATAGTGTCTGAAAGTAAGAAATAAAGGTTTATGGAAGTGTAAGGGCAAAAGCCCAGAGCAAAAATGTATCCCAGTTGAGTAAAGCGACTGTTAAAAAGTAACAAGAAATGCCTCCATTAAATTATTTCAACAAGAAGGGTCAATGGCAGTTATTTAAGCTACGAAAGTCTAATCATTTTGTGTTACTGTTAAATTACAAAGTAAAACAATCTTTGGAAGAATAATTTAACTTCCTGCATAATCAAGATTAGGGTTGAAATAAAGATCATATATCTTTATGTTCAAATGTAAAAATAAATAAATATATGTTCCCATATATTCACATATCAGTTTTGTTGCTGCTCTAACATCTCTAAACTGAGTATGTTAAGTGAACAGAATGGGATCTAAACTATAAAACTCCCATGGAAATGGAGCATTTGTGCGTGCAGTCATAAATCTTCCCTACTCTCTAGTCTGAACAGGGGCCCACACACTTGGAGGGCATTTTCTCCATGGGAAATAAGTGTTAACCAAATCTGGGGAGTGATTTAAGCGTAACACAGAGTGGGCTGGTTCACACCAGATCTCTTTTAAGACAATAGTGATGCCTTGGAATCTTTTTCAACCATTTCTATACGTTACAGAATCATTTGTATTGAGAAGAAAAAAATAAAAATAAAGTAGATTTTTTTATCTAGGTTGATGCATGCAGAATCCCTCTTTTGTCATGGTTGGCCAACACTAATATGGCTGGACCTCTGCCCATCAAATGGACAAAAGGCTGTTGTGTGCAGGATGCAATCACTGGGAAAGTAACCCTCACCCCATTAGTGGAATCCACAGACTGGCTGGTTTATATGGCTGTTTAGAGACCCACTGACCTTCATTCAAGACTTTTCACAATGTTAAATTAGAAGACACACTGATTCAAGATGGCCAGTGAAACATTTGGAGCTGATAATAAACAGTGACAACACCGATCACTCACTGATCAAGTGGGATTGAGAAACAACTTGCAGATGCTGGCATGTAAAGTGGGTTGGCGTATAACTTGTACCCAACATTAAAATATACACTCACCTTGCTAGTACCTGGTTGGTACTAGCAAGGTGAGATTTTGGTTCATACTGACATTATTGCATCACACATTTGGAGCAAATTTGTGGGCTGCACATCGATGATGCAAATCTCACATTCAACCTCATCCCAAAAGTGCACGATTGGATTAAGATCTGGTGACTGTGGAGTCCATTTGAGTACACTGAACTCATTGTCATGTTCAAGAAGCCAGTTTGAGAAAATGTGAACTTTGTGACATGGTGCGTTATCTTGAGGGATCTGCCATTAGAATATGAATAAACTGTGGTCATAAAGGGATATCGTGGTCAGCAACAATACGCAGGTAGACTGTGGCTTTTAAACACTGCCATTAGGTACTAAGGACCCCAAAGTGTGCCAAGAAAATATCCCCCACACCATTACATCACCACCATCCTGAACAGTTGATAGAAGGCAGAATGGATCAAAACTTTCATGTAGTTTACACCCAATTCTGACCATACCATCTGAATGCCGCAGCAGGAATCAATACTCGTCAGAGCAGTAAAAGGTTTTTCCAATCTTCTATTATCCAATTTTGGTGGGACTGTGCAAATTGCAGCCTTAGTTTATTATTCTTAGCTGCAGGAGCGGCATCCGGTGTGGTTTTCTGCTAACCCATCTGCTTCAAAATATGTGTTTTGCGTTCAGAGATGCTCTTCTGCATACCTTGGTTTTAACAAGTGTTTATTTGAGTAACTGCCTTTCTATCAGCTCAAACCAGTCTGGCCAGCATAAAATCTCCTACAGATTAGGGAATCTGTCAAAGCACTTTGTGAAGACTTCTGTTGTAAAAAAGGGCTTTATATAATACATTTGACTGATTGTTAGTAACAGTGTAAAACAACCTACCCAGCGTCTCAGTGTAGGTTGCTCTCCAGCCAACACCAGACACCGTGGAGTCAGTCCTGAACACTATGAACATCTGATTGGTTGTGGAGCGGAGGTTGGGCGGGAGCGCCGCGCCACAGAACTGTCCCACAGGGGGAGCCATGGTGTTGGGTCCATCATACACAAGTACATAGTCATACTGACAGGACGAAGACGACTCCAGGTGGAATGAGTTCCATCTGATTGGTTGAAAGAGAGGCACACAGTTGGAGGACAGGTACAGGAAATGTGTCAACGTTCTCATCAGAGTTTGTTCAAAAGAACAAAAGACTCCTTTGTAGAACATTGATTGTTTAGAGTTAGGAAGTGTTTGGTCCACAAAGGAAATTTTTGTTTTCACTTTAATTCTTTCATTTATAACTGCATTTAAAAAAATTTTCTTGGGTTGTCGTACTTACTTCAGGTCGATAATTCTGTTTTGGCCGACCACAATGTGGTAGGTGCAGTTCATGTTGTGGTGGTAGTTACCGATGCCGTCAGGGCTGCTGATGGTACCCGAGGAGCCGTTGAACATGCCTCCACATGCTGAAAGATACAAACGCCCATTAACACCATTTTACACACAGAAGCAACAATACCTCTTGTTCTCATTACCGTCCATTGACGCACATTGTTGTTGTCTGAGAGAAGAGCTGATTTTTAGGGGTTTAATTGTTCTACTAATCTGACCATTTAACCTGAACACAGTCAAACAGCGTGCAGTCTGATCGCGCCACTCGGCATGACTCATCCAAAGCTGGATTGAGAGGGGGGTCTTCCCCATTATTTCAGGCTAGAATGGACGCTTTGTTATACTGACTCAAAAATCTGAGTCATTTAGCTTCTGGTCATACTGACTTAGTGTTCTGTCTGTCTTTCTGACTGAATGTCTGACTATTACAAATGATTATTATTAACAGAAATGTTGTGTGTGTGTGTGTGTATAGGCATGTGATTGATTGTCTGTGTGTTTGTTGCGCCTGCCCGGCCCTTAACATCTGCTGAGGCCTGGTGTCCAGAGCAACGTGTTTCTCTCGCCTCTCAAATCCCCTCTGATTGTTAGAAAGCGCAGTGTCCCTCCATTCCTCACATTCTCCACTGGGCTGAATTGAGCCCCAGCGCAGCAGTGACATTCCCCCCATCGTGGTCAACAACCCCAAAATGAATTAAACCGACATCCCAACACACTGAGCCAAGAAGCCTCGACCCAGTGAGGGCCATAAACTGCTCATGCTCAGATGAGTTAGTACATGTAGTCCGGATGGTCCTTTCACCAGATGTCTTACATCCTTCAAATCCTCTTTGATATTAGTGCACTTCTGAGCTGTTACTCGACTGACCAACTAAGATCCCTGATTATCAGGATCTTTCCTTATCTGTTGCCTAGGTCTTCATTGTGCTCCATTTAAAAAGCAATAACAAGAGGCAGCAGAGACAGGGCCTCCATTAATGCAGATGTAGTGTGGCTTACTGTTTAGGGTTAGTAACGATTGGTGCTCCGGTCTGAATGGTGACACTCACGTATAGCTCTGTACTCTGCCAGGAAGCCGGTGTCACTGATGATGGGGTCAGAGTAGAAGTTGATCAGCATGGGTCCCAGGGTGCTAAAAGGCCCAGGGATGCTACCGCCACACACCGTTGCCACCGGGGTACCAGAAGCCTGAGAACCCTTGTACACCTTCACCCCGTCATACAGACAGGTGGAGTGTGCTGAGACAAGACACCGACATCGGGCTTAGGACAAGATATGTTTTCTACACCTACATGTTACACAGTATGTACGATTGACTGGGATTTAAGGTAGGCACGGAAATGAACAAAAACACAAGTTGGATTTCAGGCTGACTTTTTGTAACAGCAACGCAAAAGAAGTAAGAAGTAAATCCCAGGAGGGAATGCTCTCCTCACCTTCTAGTTGGAAGCTCCTGAACTCCAGCAGGATAACGGTCTGGGGTCCGAAGTCTATCAGGTAGTCACAGTTGGAGCTGTCAGGGTAGTTGGAGGGGTAGTTGGGAGACACCACCCGGCCAGTGGAGGCAGTGTAGTTAACGCCACACCCTGAAAGAAGAGTGAACAATGAATTTACATGTCGATATATTCTCAGTCAACTTGTAGACACTAGTTCACACTGTACAACTAAACATTAGCATAGCCCATACCTTACACTGATTTAATACCACAGGGAACCTGGATAGTAGCTCATACTTTACACTGAAATATTACCTCAGTCTTCATATGGAATGTATCCTCCACTCACGTGTCATGTAGTTGGCTAAGAAGCCCCTGCCTTGTGACCCAGAGGACTGGAACCTGGCGGTGATGGTGTTGTAGGGGGCAATGATGGGGGCTGGGGGGGTACTACCACACCCAGTAGCTAGCAGCCTCTCACTGTTCTCTCTATCACCAGCCCACACCTGATATCAAACAGACCGACAACACATCAGTACGTCTCATAGTATCAATCGAGGGGGAAAAGTTGTGGTGTGTCTGCATGTGTGTGTTGGCACCTTAATGTAGCTGCTCTGGCACTGCCCACTGGCGTCAGGGATCTGAAAGTCCGGGTTAAAGTTCATCTCCAGGTGGTTCCCCTCGTGGGCGATGACGGTCCAGGAACACTCTATGTTGGCAGGGAAGTTCTGCGGGTAGTTGGGTGACTTGATGACGCCTGTGTCGGCGTGGATCGTTCCTCCGCAGCCTGAAAGACAACAGTGCTTCATGTAGTTCAACAGTGCATCATGTAGTACAACAATGCATCATGTAGTTCAACAGTGCATCCTTCATAAAAATGATTTTCCTCTAGAAAACTACAGTAGTAAAGTAAAGCTTCCTCTCAGACACTAGGATGCTGTTGGGCTTTAGTCAGATCATGTGTGGGATGATTACACTCACAAAGTACACTTCCGTGATTGAACTTACATGTGCCTGATCTGCACATAAGGAGTCACTGGAAAGCGATGTTGCAAGGTAAATAATTTGACTTCTAATCTATAACCTATCCCAAATCTTGATGTTTTGCATTTTTTTGTCACTTTTATCCAAAGCAACTAAGACAAAGGACAAGGACAACACCTGGAGCAACTTAAGAGTAATGTGTTTTGCTAAAGGAAACAATGGCATTTGTCCCACTCAGGAACCGAACCGGCAACCTTCTGACTACAAGGGTGATTACTGAGTGGACGGCAGCCTACCTAAAGAGTCAGTGGTCCAGGTGGCATAAAACCCTTCTTTGCCCACCGAGTGGTCAGCCATGAACACCACCACCAGCTTGTTGGACCCTGATTGGATGGTTCCAGGGGAGTTGGTTCCACAATACTGGCCAATTACAGGCGCCCCTGGGGAGCCCCCATTGAAGATGGTAACTGAGTCCCAACCACAGGTGGTATGAGGCTCCAGGACGAAGAAGCTGAACGTGAGCTGAGTGGGACCAAGCAGGGTTTAAGAGACAAGTTGAGTGAATATCTTCTCTGACCTTGCACATACCAAACAATACAAAGTGCATTGACCAAAGTACAGCATTTCAAAAATATAAATAAATTAAAGCAGGACACATTTTATATTACATGCAATTTGTTAGTTCAAGCTATGCATCTTCATACCATGAATCTAAAATAATACTACTATTAGCTAACGGAGTACATAATACAATTTCATGTTTATTTAACAATAGTGGGAAAAAGAATAATAATAATGAAATAACGATCTGCTTCACATATAGATAGACTTATATTGTTGTTAATGTGTTTGTTATAGTATGCAGCTAACTTTAGCTATTAAAATCACAAAGATTCAAGTAAACTCTAGAATGTGAAAAAGCTTTGCATTATGCTAATTAATTCTGTGGATGAACTGTTCAGATGAAGTGTTGAGACCAAGTCATTCTGTGGATGGAGTGTTCCCCACTTCTCACCCTGATGGTGTGGCCAACAGGGGCCTCCAGCAGCCAGGCACAGCGGCTGGGGCTCGGGTAGGTGTTAGGGTACGCAGGGCTGAATATCACACCTCCCTCACCACTCTGCCAACCGCCACATTCTAAACAGGAGAAATTATGAGCATGTGCATTTGAATACTACTTCAGATTTCACAGAGCATAGGTCTTGCAAGGCCAAACATTCAAATCTCCTCACGTACATTGGCTTTTTCTACACATACCATGAAAACTTTACAATTCTTTAAATCATTCCCTGATGTTGTGTTTTGGAACATTATAACTAGTCTGTGACTTTCGCAATTACAGTAAAAAAAAGAATGTATGCCACCCAATTTAGTCTGGATGTGTAGTATATTTTTTGCAAAATCATCATCTTAGCGCAGTTAGATTGAAAAAAAATAGTGTTTCTCCCTGCTATGGTAGCCATTTTCTTACCTAGCGTCAGGCAGGGAATCCCCAACAAAGTGTGTGATGTATGGTTTGCTAAAGTGGCTAAAGTATGGTTGCCAGAACTATCAATCAAAACAGAGCTATATGGTGATGTTTAATGATGTTGCAGTACGGGGCCAACCTCTAGACACAGTCGGACAAAGAGAAATAACAAACCTACATTTCAGAGAAGGAAACAAAATACTGAGCAGTGACCTGTTTTAGCCCGACAGTGCCTATATAAAAACGTTTTTTAACTCACAGGCCTAAATAGGCATTAATATTGCCTGATATCGCGGAAGGCATCTTTAAATCAACATAGACCCAATACATCGGCTGTACAGTTCACATGTCTAGATGGAACTGATACGAAGGATATTGACATACTGTGTTTGGTAATCTGTTTACCTGAGAAAAGGTACTTGGCCATGAAGCCCAGATCTCCTAAAGACTGGTCAGTCTGGAAGTGGACCCAGAGTTCTGAGTTGGAAACCACCAGTGGAACATTAGGAGTGGTCTGGCCACAGAAACGGGTCAGAAGCTCCCCGCTAGAGTCACCTACGTATGGAAGAAACACAACATTATGTCACGCAGCCTGGTTCTGGGGATCCATTTGAGCAGTCAGCCTTAATCACATAATAAGTAAAGATGTGATGTACAGTGGGGCTACGATGAGAGATGGGGTCACAGGAAGAATATGTAGCTGGTCTCACTATCAAACTGGACACAGTCACTCACCTAGGCGGAATTCGATGTAGTCGAACTGACAGTTCAGATGGTTCTCCAGGTGCAGGTCTTCAATAATGACCACAATGGAGGAGTTGCTGTGATTTGGGTTCTGGATCAGCCACTCACAGTTCAGGTTGTTGCTGTAGTTGGAGGTGAGATACCCTGGAGAGGTGAAGTTACCTCCAGCCGGGTCGCTGAGGATGCCACCGCATACTGTGGAGCAAAACGATGGGTTAAATACAAAAAAGCACTGAAAGGTATTACATTACACTGTAGAATGTACATATTTTGACATTGCACATTTGCTGAGTCGCTTTGATGCTTCTAAATCATAGAAATAGAATGTATAGAAAGGCCATTTCAAAGATCTAGCGGCCTACTTCCGCATTAAACTGATTTGCGTGTTGTCACCATGCCAACTAACAATAATAATCGCCATTTTGTTGTGTACTAATCGAATGACCACGCCAAGCAGTTCAATGGACTTTCTATCTATTCTATTTCTATGTCCTAAATACATATAAATTTAATAGATTTGCCTATGAAGATGTCAAAAACTTTACACATAAGCGGCATAAAATACATGGAGGCTTCACTCGTCTTTCCTTACTGCACTAGTAGAAACTTTGCTGATAAATTCTTTAAATTGGAAAGAGCAGCTCTGCTCACATGCATCTTCACTGGAGGAGTAGCTGGCGGTGAAGCCTCCGTTGGAGATAGATGAGTCGGTCTGGAAAACCACAGCCATGGTGTTGCCTGATGACTCAACCTGGTATCCTGTTGGCACGGTGCCGCAAAAACGCTGGACGACAGGAGCCGTGGAGGCCAAACCATTAATCACCTGAGGGAGGAGAACCCCGGAAACAGAAACCGTTAAAAGCATTAGAGTGCAGTTAGAACGAGTACAGTGAAATGATGACAAGATCAGCCTCAGTGAAGAGATTCTGAAAGTTAAGATAAAGAGAAGAGCAGGGACAGCTGATAGCTAGGTGGGCCACACCTCCACATAGTCGGCGTAGCAACTGCTGCCGCTGCCATCCAAACGGAGGTCATTGATGGTCAGAGTGACTCTTCTCCCCTGGGCCACAGTTATCTCCCAGCGACATGTTCGGCTGTGAGGGTACAGATTGGGGTAGTTGGGGGAGGAGATCGTTCCCGACGGCGCATTCAGCACACCCCCACATACTGCAGGGTCGCAGGAAAGAACGGGACGGGGAGCAGGGAGGAAATTACGTCCTAACCGTGTCAGTCTTCGCATCTAAATACCAATACATTAACCAATGACAATGGAACCTCACACGCAAGTGGTTCATTAAGTAAGTCTTACCTTCAACACTGGCAACAAATAACAGACTGAAACCTGGGGCATTCGTAGCGCTGTCGCTAACAAATTTGACGTAAGCAAAGCTGTCTCCTGTATCCATGGGTTCAGGTATACTTGTCCCACAGTGCTTTCCCAGCAGCCGACCTGCAGTAATGTAACAAACAAGTCCAGGTGTTAGTGAGCGCTGAATTAACAAAATTACTTTCATATCGCTCATAGTATATTAGCATGAACTGGTAACTAAGACAGATAAACAACAAACATGCTCAAAACCTTGGTACTGTACTACTTGTGCACTTTTTAACCAATGCTTTAATAGCCATATTAAAAGTGTTCCAGTTACTATTCTAATCTTACCTGAGGCGTTGTACTCTCGTATCTCCACGTAGTCACTGAGGCAGTTATTTGAGGTCTGGAGGTTAAAGATGGTGTAACTGAGGGTGAGGTAATGTCCTGTTGGGCCCTCCAGGTACCACTCACAGGCTGAGTTGTCTGGGTAGTTATCAGGGAAACCAGGACTCTTGATGGTACCACTCTGGCCAATATAGGTACCTCCACACGTAGCTGTGTATCAGAGAGATAGATGGGTCCAATAGATTTTTTTCATTCCATCATTGTCATTTAAACACCGGGCCGCTTTCATTTCTGTTGATGCTCACCGATTGAGTACTTGGCCTTGAAGCCTGTGTGTGTGATGCTGTGGTCAGTGCGGAAGCGCATGTACATGGTGGAGCCAGTTGAATGCTGGGTAGAGGGCCTTGTGGAGCCACACAGTTTGGAGATGGACTCTGCATCAGAGGTGGCACCATCACGGAGCTCTATGTAGTCATAGAGACAGCTGATGGAGAAACACTTGGGGTAAATTATTATGAAACCCGAACAACAACACATCATGCTGGAAAATACAGTGATTTTAGGTACAATCCTAGAGAAACTATGGCATAAAGAAGATACAATTAGATGTATCAACAAGAATCAAACATAAACATGATGAATTAAAATGACCATGCAATTAACTGTGAGATCGGGTTAACCATACCTGGATGTAGGCTCGATGTAGAACTCATCCTCAAAGTCGATCTGGACAGACTCTCCGTTTGGCACAATGATGACCCAGATACAGTCTATGTTCTGGGGGTAGTTCTGGGGGTAGTTAGGTGACGTGATGTAACCTGGTGGGTCCGCGTCATTCAGCTCAATCACTCCTCCACAAGCTAAAAGCAGAGAAAGAATACAAATGGCATGCATTATTTTACATGCTCTTTGACATCGATGCTCCCATTTAAAACAGTGAAAGACAGGAACGTCTACAAATTCTCAAAGGACGGCTCCAAAGAATCTTTTTGACCTAAACTTCTCAGAAGGTTCGTTAAAACATGTCATACATATATATATATCCATAAAACTATAGATGAACAGTGTTATAAAAAAGTCATTTTTAAAGCGCGGCAGTCTCTCACCCAACAAACATTGTTATAACTAGTCCTTTATGAAGCCTCTGTGGTCTCTCACCCAATAAACAGTAGTATAACTAGTCCTTTGTAAATCCCTGGTGTTCTCTCAACCAATAAACAATATTATAACTAGTCCTTTATAAAGCTCTGGGGGTCGCTCACCTAATAAAAAGTGTTATACTGTAACTAGTCCTTTATGAAGCCCTGGTGGTCGCTCACCTAATAAAAAGTGTTATAACTAGTCCTTATAAAGCCCCGGCAGTTGCTCACCCAATAAACAATGTTGTAACTAGTCCTTTATAAACTCTGACGGTCGCTCACCCAATAAAAAGTGTGTAGTGTAACTAGTCCTTTATAAAGCCCTTGCGGTCGCTCACCTAATAAACAGTGTTATAACTAGTCCTTTATAAAGAACCAGCGGTCACTCACCAATAAACAATGATATAACTAGTCCTTTATAAAGTACCAGCGGTAAGTCACCCAATAAAAAATATTATAACTAGTAGTCACTCACCAAATAAACAATGTTATAACTACTAGTCACTCACCCAATAAACAATGTTATAACTAGTAGTCACTCACCCAATAAACAATGTTATAACTAGTAGTCACTCACCCAAT
>JACXGM010012182.1:10093-24508 GCA_016801145.1 Umbra pygmaea | reverse complement strand
TATATATATATATATATATATATATATATATATATATATATATATATATATATATATATAATAAATAAATAAAATCAGTGCTTCAGATAGTATTAGGGTGTGTAGAAGATGAGGACTGTAAAAAAGGAAGCAATCTGATAGGTGGTTCTGCTACCGCGCTCAGCCAATGAGCTTCACAGGAAAAACATTTGAGAAAGAAAAACATGCTCTAGCTCTTAAATATTCAAAATGTTCCATTAATTTAAAATATCTACTGACATACTTTAAATATCAATAGTGCAGATTTGCAAATAATACTAATAATTAAATGCAATCAGATAAAAATCAAGAAGAACACTGATATATTTTTGATCAAAATATTTTGGTAAGCTTTAACAACTGTACTTCAGCTTTAAGATGGTCCTCAAAACACATGTTACTTTAAAATCGACATGTCTGTTTGAGTGAGGACTGGAAAAGTTATTTGTTTTCTCTGGGGAGAAGTAGCTACAGTACAGTGCCTTAGGTATTGTTACAGTAAAGTCAAAATTGAGATATGTGCTGAATAAACCTAGTATTTAGTCACAAGTCCTTTGCATGCAATGTCAGCAGTGACTCTGTGACCCATTGACAACACCTAACTCTTGGTATCATCCTTTCTGATGCTTTGCAAAACCTTTACTGCAGCCATTTTGAGCTGTTGTTTATTTTGGGGGTGTTTCTGACTTCAGTCTCCTCTTCAGCAAGTGAAATGGATGTTCAATCAGGAGATTGACTTGGCCAGTCCAAAACCTTCAACATTCTCCCCCTGATGAAAACATTGGTTGTGTTGACAGACCTATTCTTTTACAATGTTGGCCTAAATGCTTCTGCACACTTCTACATTTATTCTGCTGCTGCCATGATTTGTTACATAATCAATACAGATGTGTGAGCCTGTTCCAGATGCAGCCATGCATTCCCATAACATGACACTACCTCTCCCTTGCATCACAGATGAGGTGGATTTCCTTCACTCATCTGCAGTTCCTTTTTTTTGCACATTTTGCATTCTCATCAGTTGAAAAAGCTTCACCATCTCATTTGTCCATAAATCTGTGCAAAACTGTAATGGCTAATCTCTGTACTCAAATGCTAATCTGGCCTTTCTGGTTTTGATGCTGATCAGATGTCTGCATCTTGCAGTAATTCTGCTGCCAAAGTCTTCATCAAACAATAAATTATGACACTTTCAACGCAGCATTCTGGGGGTTGTTTATGATTTCACTGACACTTATTTTAGGGTTGTTTTTCACAGCTCTGGTCATTCATCTGTCATCCACTGCTGTTTCCCTTGTTAACATGATCCTTACCAATTGCTGAAGACACCAGTAGTTTCATTTTTTCCCCAGGATATTCCAAACTGTTGATTTGGCTATGCCCAACTTTTGTGATATGGTTCTAATTGAGTTCCTCTTTTCTTTTAGCATCCAAATCACTTGTTTTTCTTTCATTGACAGCTCCCAAGCCTTCATGATGGATTATGCTTAGAGCAAACACTGAGTCCAAAGACAAAAGCAAAAGGATGGAACTGAGACTACACATTAACAACTCTTTTATGTCTGAACAATCAATGCAACAGGAAACACACAATCAATTTGAAACACCTGTGAGGGAGTCTGTGTGGCATAGTGGGCTAAGTTGCTGCCTTGCTACGTCATAATAATCAATGGTTTGAGCCTGACTATGGGTTCTCTGACTTTGCCCAGAGCTCCAGCACAAGGCAGCGCAAATTGGCATAACACTACTCGGAATTTGATATAGTTAGTAGTAGATATATAGTTTGATATAGTCGAATTATCTACATTACCATGTCGCTCTCCAGCGACTCCTTGTGTGCAGCTCAGATTCCTGTAAATTAAATCTAGAAGTATAGTTAATGTGCATAATCACCCCGTGCATGATATGACTAAGGGCTTCCATGTTGGATGAGCAGTACGAAATGAATTGGCCGGTTTGGCGACATGTGGTTGGATGAACCATGTGAGCGCCCCTCACAATCTCACATCTGTCCAAGGAATTGCAGAGCTGCCGACAAGGAAGGGTCAGTGGGAATTGGACAAGACCAATTGGGAGGGGAGAGAATTTGGGGATTTATTCATTAACAAATAAGAAAAATAAGAAAAATAACACCTGGGAGCGAAATTTCTCAACACATATGGTCACATAAAATAGGGGGGATGGAAATCTGAAAGTGCTTTTATTCTTAGTTGGTAAAACGTGTTGAAATCAAAAGTCACAGTCTGTACACTTGCCTCATTTACCTTGGAATTACATTTTCATATGACTTAAAAATAGCCATTTTGACTTTACTGTCCCAATACGTATGAAGGGCACTATACTTTATGCATTAATATATGGTTGGAAAAAATGGCTCTTCAAATGAGTTTGCATCTTCATACAATGTTTTAAAACCTTTTTTTTTTACAGATAATACAACAATTTACAGGAGTAAAACGACTGAAAAAAGCATAATAAGTTAATTAGTAAACATGCTAAATGAGAGGATGTAGAGTCCATGCTTACATCTTCAGTGTGTGTCAAGCTGGAACAAGGCAGGAACCAACCAGGTTATTGTTCAACAGCCACATGACAAAATGGCCATGACATGGACAATAGACAAATCTATAACAATAATGGAAAGGCTAAAATCTCTGGAAAAGGTTATCCTTATTGGATATGAGGCTGATTTTCACTGGTTTACCAGTAGAGGGTAATGTAGTTACAGCCATTGTTCCCTTCTACCAGCTCCTGCTAGTAGGCAGAGTCCATATCAGATGTTGTTGCTTTCCTTAATTTCCCTTTGTTTTCTTGTTCCAGGCTTCATACAACCAATGTGAACTTGCATCTGTCTGCACAGTCACTGACAGACAGTATACCAATGTTTTCTTCGGTATACACAGACACAATTTTTTGTTTCTACATTTTTAAAACCATGTTTTTGATTCAGCTAGCTATTTCATTTCCTTCAGTCGTTGTGACATCAACAACATTTTTCTTCCCCACTCGTTTTGCATTAGCTAGACATCCCCCTCACTAAATCACAGGCACAGCCAGACCTAAATCTAAACGGGCTTAACATCAGCCTGTAGCTGAATCATGCAGAAAAACATTCTAACAGTTACTACTGCATTAATACAGTTTTATCTGTACATAAATATGTATATATTCACAAGCAAGGCACTTATTCACCTGAGTTCTTACACATAATCATTAGTAATGCTGACAAAGTGACACCAAACCTTGAAGATGCTATCTGCAGAAAGGGGAAATAGTGCCACAGTCCACTTGTGTCTTCTGTTATTGTAATTGTTTTGCTGATCAAGTTACAACAATTACATTACACATGCTGTAGTTCTACCATGCAAAAGAGACAGGCAGGTTCACCATTAAGATTCAAGCTTTAAGCAGGGGATTCTGCCATTTTATCAGGGCTCTCGTCCATCGGTTCCATGGTTACTAGGGTAACCAAGGTTACCATGGCAGATAATACGAAAACTAACTACTGGCGCAGCTGGAATGAGACCAATTGTATGGTGTGTGAGCGTGCATGTGTGTATTTAGACAGAAGGGATGCGAGGCTCAATTTTCAGGGACAGTTCATACAAAGTGTCTTCATCCATCACCAGTGTCTTATCCATCAAGAACTGAGTTACCTGGTAGAGACAGAAAGCATGATGTGGTGAGAATTTCCACCTGCTCTCTTAGAACAAACAACCAAATGGGTTCTCCAGCTGTCCCCATAGGATAATCATTTTATGGTTCACAAAAGAACCCTAATGGTTTCCTGTGAGAACCCTTTTTGTTTACATATAGAACCCTTAACCCAAGGGTCCTACTTCGAACAAAAATGGTTCTCCTATGAGGACTGCCAAAGGACAATTTAGGAAAAAATCTTTTCCAAGAGTGTATTAACGTCTGCATAGATCTGACTGTGAGTGAATGTGAATTCATTGGGATACCTTGGGTTGATGCTCTATCCTGTAGGGAGCCCCTTGGAACTGACGGATCTCTCTGATGATGTGAGAAATCTGAAACAGAGACATGAGACAAACAAAGACGCTGACTGATTGATGGTGTGTCTATTCGTCTGGGTGTGGTTGTGTGTCTGTGTGTAGGTGTGTGTCTGTGTGTCTTGCTGTGTAAGTTGATGTTTACCATCCTCATCTTGGAGAAGTTGACGAGCCCCTCTTCAGTAAAGTTGGGTGTTCCCTCTTCAATGAAGGCCAAGTCGGTCAGGTACATCCCCAAGTAGGGTACACATGGAGGGTTGCAGCTGCACATGGATCATCCAATCCATCAATACAAATTCACAACACAGGCTTTTCAATACACTCTGTGAAAAAAAGAGTTCTAAAAGGGTCCTTTGGCTGTCCCCATAGGATTTTATGATTCTCACAAGGACCATTTTTGGTAGGAAGTAGAACCATTTTGGGTTCCATGTAAAATCCTCAGGGGAAAGGGTTCTATATGTAAACAAAATGGGTTCTCACTGGAACCAAATGGGGACACCTGAAGAACCAGTTTGGAGTGTATCGGGGACCATTAACACTAACGTCAAACCACTTATCACATGCATTTTGCTCATATTTACAATAGAAACATATACTCCAGAAATATGATGTTATTAATAGGCATGCTAATATGAGTGACTGTGAATGGGTCAATTGATGGCTACAACAATCAAACAAATACAAGTATTAGTTATTTTCTAAAACATACACTTTCTGTTTTTCCCATCTTTCTTACTTTTTCAGGGTTTCTCTCAGGTTCTTGAATCGGCCTTCTGATGAAACTGTCTTCTGTAGCCTGTCCATCAGTGACTTGGTCGGTTTGCACACTTTGGCCCACGTCTTCTTCAACCTGTAGATGGCGCTGCGGTTGAGAGCTGAGGTGATCTCCAGAACGCCATTGAAGTTGTTGAGGCAGCGACAGATATCGGCCACGGCCAACCACTTCTCTATGGAGTTGGCCCTGGAGCCCACGTCTGTATGGGCAATTATCTGAGATGCCACCAAGTTACTCATCTATAGAAAGAGGCAGATCGTTGAAAGAGAAACGTGGGCGGAGGAAGAGAAACAACAGAGTGAAAGAAATGGGAAGACTTGACTTATGAGTGTAGAATGCTAGGTGGTTTAAATCTGTTTGAAATCTTACATCGTTAAAGTGCTGACTGGTCTTCATGATGTATGGAGTTCTCTCTGACTTGTCCAACTTCATCCAGCCCTGTCCCAGGAACTCTCTGTGGAGCACAGAGGATGGTACAATGACGCAACAACAGAAAAAAACCCTGCCAACAACAAAAAGGATATTCTCTGGTTCAGAACGTAGACTCACTCATAAGGGATGCTCCTGAAAACAATATGGTCCAGCAGGGTGATCTGTTCAGCCAGCTCCATCGCAGACAGAGACTCAAAACACTCTGCTTTGGGGACCTCCGCCTGGTGAACCAATAGTACGTTAGTTGGTATCTACAGATGTTTAGGCTAGCCACGAGGAAGTGTATATTTGGAGGTAGCTGACAGCTATCATAGTGTATACTAAAATACAATGGGTGAGAGTGGACTAAAGAGGCTAAAGGAAATCAAAACCTGGGTCACATACCTATTGTGTAATACCTAATATACTATTCTTGATTTATTTAGAAACCAAGGGGTTTTCTAAAAAGTACAATCTGTAATCAAGACTTAAATACTTCTAAATGTGTTTGTATTTTACATAATGTACTAGCTTGGTCATTAAAGGGGACTAGTTGGTTGCATCTTATTTGAGTCAGTGAGGTTGGTTCCACATGACTGGCAAGAAGGCCTGCATTAATGAGCTTGCGAACTAAACAAGGCTTCAAATGAAGCATCCGGAGAATTAAAGGACCAGCGAGATCTGAAAATCCTCCGTGTTATACTGATCTGAAAATCCTCTGTGTTATACTGATCTGAAAATCTTTCGTGTTATACTGATCTGAAAATCCTCTGTGTTATACTGATCTGAAAATCCTCTGTGTTATACTGATCTGAAAATCCTTTGTGTTATACTGATCTGAAAATCCTCTGTGTTATACTGATCTGAAAATCCTCCGAGTTATACTGATCTGAAAATCTTCCGTGTTATACTGATCTGAAAATCCTCTGTGTTATACTGATCTGAAAATCCTCTGTGTTATACTGATCTGAAAATCCTCTGTGTTATACTGATCTTCAAATCCTCTGTGTTATACTGATCTGAAAATCCTCCTTGTTATATTGATCTGAAAATCCTCTGTCTTATACTGATCTGAAAATCCTCCGTGTTATACTGATCTAAAAATCCTCTGTCTTATACTGATCTCACTGAAGGTGTTTGATGTGTCATTATGGCTGTTTTTGTTTGATAGAGCCATTGAATATCTTTAATTGATGTTCCTATCAGCAGATAGAAGGTATAAACTGGCGCACACATGCTATCGCATAAATAAATATTAGATACAAAAGCAAGAAAGACATTTGCACACTGCGTTTCAGCTCCAAGTAATTTATGAATTCAAACGCCAACATTTCAACACGCCCTCTTTATGGGTGTGAAATGAATGCTTGAAACCAGATTATGTAGACACATCTGACAGCTAGTCTGAAACTTTCTTCTTTTTGAATCCTATCAGCATATAAAAGATGGAGAAGCTCTAAAGACTTCATTGGGTGTTTTCTGCACTGGCATGGTCTTGCCCATAAGGCAGCATTTGCTGTGGCATTTGCTGAAGATGCATATGGATTTGTGGTCATTTTTCAACTACGCCAACAGAGGAATAATGTATTTGCAGCAATAAATGGGATGATGGGAAATTCTTTAACAGATTAATGCTAGCATGACTAATGATCACATATTCTGTCACAGACAACATTTTGTTTATTTGTTTCACCTAGTGTTCTGAAAATGTATGCACTTAGTGTTAAGTTGCTGTGGATACAGAGACTGCTAAATAATTAACAAGTTACATTTTTTATGCACTTTATTGGAAAACCCACACTAGCAGGACCTAGATGTACATTGAATTGATTTGTGCTGCATAATGCTAAACAAACCCCCTGTGTATTAAGGAACTGATTTTTCCCAATTTTTCTCCCTTCCCAATTCCCTCTAATTCTGCATTGTTGGCAGCTGCGCAACTCCCTGCACAGATCTGTGGGATGGCGAAGGGCACACACATGGAACATCTCTGCTACAAGCGGCGTAGGGGGTTGTTTAAGTGTGCTACAAATGCTGGTCCTTCTGGTTCTTCGATGAACAGATGAACACAGAGTCGATACTGCCTGACTCTACTGCGAAATTCAAACGACCGTTTTATCTATTGTGATAAGATGTTGCTAACATTAGTAGTCAGTACATTCATTAGGTGAACTATGGTTACATTTCCCTTAGAGGGATAGACTCCACCAAACTACACACTAATGGAAGGAACTGGTTCTAATTGTTTATGAAGAGGACTTCTCTACCGTGACAATATGGAGGCAACATGGCTAGATGTCTTACCAGGATGAAGTGAAGGAGTGGGCTTCTCTGTTTCGAATTCAGCATTCCAAATGACATTAACATGCATTTACTGAATAAGGACTGACTAAGCACATATTTCATTACATCCCTGCTGCTAATTAATGACTGAGCAGCTGTTCCAAATAGCATCTCCGTGACTGAACGATACTCACCATCTGTAGGATGTCTTCTAACTTCAGTTGAGCATCGTCTTGTTCGTCTTGAGAAAGGGCACTGAAGGACACACAGAGTCTGGTTAAACAGTAAGAACGCACACTCATTTGTGTGTGTGTGTGTGTGTTTATTCACCTTAGTATGTTGGCTGTGGCTTTCCTCTCCTGAGGCAGCAGATCAGGATCTCGTAGTACTTCTTCCAGCAGGGTAATGACACCCATCTTTAGCTCACTGTTCATCTCGAAGTCCTGATAACCACCACACCCAACCACACACAAAAAAACTTGAGACATTTCTAGTTTCTCATGTCATTCACCCTATTTGGTTATATCCGATGTAACGGTATCTACGGCCCTTAAAATAACTACTCACAACAGATTCAGGAGAGTTGAAGATTGCGACATGCCTTTCTCATAGGTATCCACCCCCAAGACATCCTTACCCTGCCACACTTCATGTCTTACCAGGAATATATGTGGGTCAACACATGTTTAGCCACCGGACAAGTGCATTTAGCTTTGCTGAGGGAATCGTTAGAGAACGATGAGACCAGGATATCCAGACTGACGATGCATCCCCCTCCCCGGCCAATGCTTGTGAATATACATAACCCACAAGGCTTCCCAAACTCTCATCACCCTTTCAAAAAATTCCCACAGGAATCCTGCAGGGTTTTCATGCAGGAATACTGCAGGATGTACATCTTGCAGGAATAGGAAGTCCTGCAGGATGTCCTACAGGATTTTGCGTCCACTGTCCTGCAGGCGCAGGTATGATACCAGGAATATCAGGTTCTGGGTGATTTTCGAAATCCTCCAGCATTCCTGCACAATTCCTTCACAATTACTAAAATCCTGCAGGATTCCTGTAGGACGTTATTGTAAGGGCAGCTAGCTTGGTGCTATGTAGTTTTGAATATCCTTATTCTTTCTATAGAAATACGTAGAGTAGGCTGTAAACAGAGCTATGTTGTTTTTTTCCCTCAATTCCACATATTACTTGAGAGGATACATTGTTTTCAACCTCAGTCTATTTCAGCATGTATAGTCAAGCACCCTAAAGAGGCCACTTACCACTCCAGACCAGGAGACAGCAGAGGGGTGAAGAGCAGCTCGTCAGTGTGCGTGTGTGTTAAGGGTGTGTTGTGGGTGGGTGTGTGTTTGTTCAGGCCTGATAAAGCCGTTTGAGGCAACAGCAGTGTCAGGCGGAGTGTCAGGCCCCCCCCAACAAAGCTGTGGATCATTAAAAAGCAACAGTCCAGCTTTCTTCAGAGGCCAGGACACCAGGGGGCCCCTGGGGAGCACGGTGACATTTGTGTGAGTGTCACGAGCACAGAGCAGGTCTGACAAAGGACTGGGGGGGGCGTGGGGGGGGGCAGGCAGGAAGTTTGTGTGTGGTACAGACCTGTGAATGCTTGGAAACCCAGTGACGCAGTACATTGAGGACTCTGTTGGTAGCAGCTCTACGGATGATAAACTCTTTGTCACATGTCCTCTCATTATTATTGAAACCTAACAGAGAAGGTAAAGAGAGAGACAGAGAGAAAGAGAGAGATACGTAAAAGGAGGAGAAAGATGAGAAGAGAGAAAGATTGAGTTGTAGAACATCCTAGAATCATCCTAGAAACCAGGTTGACAAGAAATGGTGAATGCTCTTGGTGAGACTCCTTCTATTGTTGAGGAAATCTGTTACCTTGGGAACTGCCGTGCCCAGCGGCCGCTGTGGCGATAGCAAAGGCTGAGGCTGGTGACATGGTACCGCGATTGTTCTCCCCCGTGGAACCTCCAGACTGTCTGTATCTCATGTGTCGAGGTGTGGAGGGGGAGCGGCATATGGATTCTGTCAGGGGAACTCGATCCTCACTTACTGGGCTGTTCGACTCAGGGAGGAACTTCTCCATAGAAACCGTCTCCAGTACAGCTGGGAATTAATATACACTGGGTGATTGTGGGTACTGGTGTGTGATTGCATTTGTGTGTGTTTGTTTGTGATTTGGCATACCCCTACGGATGCTTCGTCTGAGTTTCCCACAGAAGGCGTCGATGCGGGGCATGTCTCCTCCCTCCTCCGGCGTTAGCGCAGGCTCCGGGGAGCCAGGGGGCAGGCTCAGGTCCAGTGGGGACTTGGCGTTGGGGGTGGTGGGCGTTGGCGGGGAGGTGGAGAACCCAGGGACTATTGGCAGGCTGGGAGGGGGAGACGAGAACCCGGACGGAGTCCGGTTGGATGTCGGAGGCGGTGACGAAAACCCAGATGAAGCTCGGGCGACGGGAGGCGAGGAGGAAAACCCTGCTAGAGGCTTGGTGGTGTTGGAGAGGGGCGGGGAGATGGATGGCGGGTGGGAGGAGGTGGGGGAGTTCGCGGCAGAGGAGGACGGGGTGGACAGGTCTAAGACTCCTGCCTTGGAGGAGATGGGGGAGGAGAGGGATAGCTTGCGGCAGTGGACGGGGGAGGATGTGCGAGACGGGAGGGTGAGGGGAGGAGGGGAGGAGAACTTGCGGCAGAGACGGGGAGATTTGTTGTTCAGGTGGTCGGAGCTCCATGTCCCCTGGTTAGTGGCAAAGAACAACTCCAGGGACCTGGGAGGACCAGGGGAGTGAGAGAGGAGAGAGGGGGGAGAGACAGGAGAGAGAGTGGGTAAAGATCAAAAGCACATGCTTGTTTCTACAGACATATATGTCATATGTCGATCCTCAATTACTCAAGCAAACAGCTAAATATAATTTCAAATGCTGATTAAACAACATTTCATGGCATAACATGGAATGTGAAGATATAAAGACACACAATCTACACACATTGATTTGAGATATGTTTAACATGTGTGTGAGAATGTTCGGGTCTATACATGTATGTGTTTTGTAGTTTCTGTGGATACTAGAACGTATAGCTACTACAGGGTTCCAAATCAACAAATCAGTCTGCATTAGCCCTGTGGATGGAGCTAACTAACCCTTACCAAAAATCTCTATCGCATCAGAATAATAGTAATGGTCCTATAGGACTATTACAGAAGTAAATTCTAGAAACATCGTTGAAATCATATAGGAAACAGTAAATTGGGACATACTTTACAAATCTTATAGCAGGAAGAATTAACTACCCTATCGTAAATTACTCTATAAGATTATTTTTTTGTAAAATATTTCTCTATGCTTCACATGAGATTTCTATAGTATCCCAATTCACCACTAAAAGGACACTTAATTTGTTTTCAAGGCTTCCTGACGGAATAATAAGAAGAGTAGAAAGCATGTGAGTGTTACTCTTTTTGGTCCAGAGCCAGCCGGGTGATCTTCAGGCTGTAGTCAGGACAGAGGGATGTGATGGACAGACGATCGGAGGAGTGATACTGAACCCTGAGAGGAGTGGTGTGGGGCGAGGGTGATAGTAGAGTGGGGGTAGAATGACAGGGAAAGAGAGGGATGGTCAGCATGCATGGATATGATATGATAGAGGTAAGATGACCAAATGCATGGATGATGATGCATGAGAACACGTATATATGTGTGCGGTTGGGTTTGAATATGCAGTGCTGTTTGAATATATGTGAACCCCTTGTGCAATTAAAGATTGTGTTAGTGTTCACTATGACATTTTCATGTCATCAGAATCATTCTCATGTATGTGACATAAACAGGTTAAAGGTTTACCAATTCCATGTTGCCAAACCAAACATAACATCTGGAAAATTGCAGACCTATCTTTCATGTCAGGTTACTCTGAATGGTTCAGCAGTAAGAAGAACATTAGATTGAAATATCATTCATGGGAGGGTGGCTAGGAGGAAGACTCTGCTGACAAAAGAGAACCAAATATTGCCCTGGATAAACAAAATTGACCTTTTTGGACGCAATCAAAACAGCTGTTTGGCGAAAACACAACACTGCATACTGTTCCACTAAAATAACCTTATCCCAACAGTGATGCATGGGAGTGGGAATATCAAGATATGGGGCTGCTTTTCTTCCTCTGGACCTGGAAGATTGAACATCATAAAAAAAACACATGAATTCTGAGGTGTACCAGGACATGCTTGAAATGAACGTCAGGTCATTAGTCAAGGAGCCAAAGCTGGGCTGAAAATAGGTCTTCCAACAAGACAACAAGCAAAACCATTCAAACAAATCTAACAAATAATGGCTAAGGAGAAAGAAAATGAATGTTTTGGATTGGCCAAGTCCTGACCATTCAAGATGCTGTGGCAGCACCTGAAGCAGGTAATACATGTCAGACACCCCTTAAACCTCACACTATTTTCTGAGTTCTGTAGAGAGGAGTGGGGAAAATCCCTGAAAACAGATGTCACAGACTGATAGGACATGTTTACTCAAAATTATACCGTAGTTGCTTATCAAGGTGCCTTGTAGGTGAACTTAATACTTAACGGTTTAGTTATGGATTTTATGAGTTTATTTTCATATTTTATATCAAAATCATGACCATCCCTGTAAGGTTCACAAACGTTCAAGCCACACTGTGTTCTGCACCTGAGGACATAACCTTTCACTAGTTTCAACCAGGCAAAAAGCTCAATATTAGGATAATTTCCCTGTCTGTTTTGTAAATGTTTATTGTCTGTGTTTATCTTAATAATTTTACCTGATGGGTATTGAGGTGAAGGGTTTCTTGTAGATGTCTGCCAGTTTTTCCATGACCACAGTGGCTGTAGTAAAGATTCTGTATGTGTGGAGAAAGGTGTTAAGGAAGTCGATAGACAGGAAACGCAGGTCAGTCAGACGTTCCAGCAGTCGCTCCACGCTGGCATAGCGGATCTGGGGGACTTTGCAGGAGTTCAGCGTCTTGCTGAAGCAGATGTCGACGTCATCTTTGTGCAGCCGTGCATCGGACCTGGTGGGACATGTGTCAAGAAGCTCATCAACTATTGGGTGATCTCACAGAGAATGCAAAGGTGAATATCTTAGGGAGTCTGAATCCTGACTGATATGGAAAAATAAATCTTTATTTGAGCTCTTACTTGATCATGTGCGGCACAGTGACTTTGGAGTTCTCTTCAAACACACTGGTCATCAAGCCATTACAGCGAATATTATCTATGCACTATGGATGGAAGAACAGAAAAAGGTGCAGTGTTTAATAAATCCAGAGAGAGACACACATCACTGACCATGAACCTGTTTGAAAACCAGCTCTCCTCAATGATTACCTGGCTGATGTCACTGGTCCATGCAGCTTTCTCCTGGCGTGAAGGAGCCAATAAAACGACAGAGAAGGCAGGACCATCAGGGGGTTCTACCACAATTTTAAACTCCAGGTGGTTGAAACCCTGACCCCCAGCATTGTCTACAGGTAGGACAGAGGAGTTAATGTCATGATATTGTTGACAGGTAGGACAGAGGAGTTAATGTCATGATATTGTCGACAGGTAGGACAGAGGAGTTAGCGTCATGATATTGTCTACAGTTAGAACAGAGAAGTTAGCGTCATGATATTGTCTACAGCAGGGGTCACCCACCCTGTTCCTGGAGAGCTACCATCCAGACTGTTTTCATTTTAACCCCAATTTAGCACACCTGATTATACTAATTAGCTGGATGATGAGCTGAATGAAGCTACATTTTTTGCAGTTGAAGTGAAAACCTACAGGATGGTAGCTCTCCAGGACCAGGGTTGGTGACCCCTGGCCTATAGGTAGAACAGAGGAGTTAGCGTCATGATATTGTCTACAGGTAGGACAGAGGAGTTAGCTTCATGATATTGTTGACAGGTAGGACAGAGGAGTTAGCATCATGATATTGTCTACAGGTAGAACGGAGGAGTTAGCATCATGATATTGTCTACAGGTAGGATAGAGGAGTTAGCGTCATGATATTGTCTACAGGTATAACAGAGGAGTTAGCATCATGATATTGTCTACAGGTAGGACTGAGGAGTTAGCGTCATGATATTCTCTACAGGTAGGACAGAGGAGATAGTGTCATGATATTGTCTAAAGGTAGGACAGAGGATTTAGTATGTTGATATTGTCTACAGGTAGGACAGAGGAGTTAGTATCATGATATTGTCTACAGGTAAGACAGAGGAGTTAGTATCATGATACTGTCTACAGAAAGGACAAAGGAGTTAGCGTCATCATATTGTTAACAGGTAGGACAGAGGAGTTAGCGTCATGATATTGTCAACAGGTCGGACAGAGGAGTTAGCATCATGATATTGTATACAGTTATGACAGAGGAGTTAGCGTCATGATATTGTCTACAGGTAGGACAGAGGAGTTAGTATCATGATATTGTCTACAGGAAGGACAGAGGAGTTAGTATTATGATATTGTCTATTAATAGGACAGAGGAGTTAGTGTCATGATATTGTCTACAGGTAAGTTAGAGGAGTTAGTATCATGATGTTGTCGACAGGTAAGTTAGAGGAGTTAGTATCATGATATTGTTGACAGGTAGAACAGAGGATTCAGTATCATGATATTGTCTACAGGAAATACAGAGGAGTTAGTATTATGATATTGTCTACAGGTAGGACAGAGGAGTAGGCAACATGAAATTCTCTACAGCACAGGTGTCAAACCGGTTCCACGGAGGGCCGAGTGTATGCAGGTTTTCGCTCTTACCTTGTACCTGACTGATTGAATAGGTTACTAATTGGTTAAGATCTCCCCTCACCTGGCAGTCTAGTTCTTAATTGGGCTCTAATTGAAAGGAAAGACCAAAAACCAGCATACACTCGGCCCTCCGTGGAACCGGTTTGACA
>JACXGM010012181.1:12542-24355 GCA_016801145.1 Umbra pygmaea | reverse complement strand
CGTGCGTGCGTGCGTGCGTGTGGGGGGGGGTCCTGGATAGTATTGTTAGTGTCTGCTCTTGTGACCAATTCAGTTTGTCCAAAGAGAATAAATACTCTTAATTGTAGGCATATTTTCATTATTCTTTTCTCCATCTATTCCTCTAAATGCTTTTGGAGAAAGGCTGAAGTTGAACTTCAGAGGTATAGACAGTCAAGAAGAATCCAGAAAAAACTGCTGAGAACTCTACGTCTACCAGCTACTATGACTGGTTAGCAGAATGTATTTTATTTAGATCCATCCGTGACAGTTTTTACAGAAAATAAATGGTCCATGGAAGATGTAGGAAAAAAGATTTTTCAGTGTTCTTCAGAATCACATTTGAATTCCTCCACAGTTTCGATGGAAGGACTCTTTAAAACGGCTACAATCAGCTGAGGGGCAATTAATTTTTTGGAGCGAGTGCTTGGTCGGCTGAAACACAGTTAGAATAATTCAGAAATGTGTACACTGCAAAAGCATTGTAAGTATTGAAAAATAAAACCAGGAATACATTGAGGCACCATCACATATTGTCTATTTTTTGTCTTTAATTATTTTCAAGAGCGGATCCCAAATCTAAAACTATGTGCCAAATCAATCACTAGAGGGCACTGAAGGACATAAGTGGGTCATGTTAGAGGTGATGGTTTAAACTAGGAAAAACATACTGGAATGTGGCTTAAAGATTTGATGGGTGGTATTTTTATTATTTTATTTGACAAGACAGTAGGAGCAGAGGCGAGGAAGACTGGAACATTGAGGGAGACAGAGAGGGAGAGCACAGACAGCAGGTCGATCCCTGTCGCCGGGGGAGGGGCTCGGAGCTTAGACCACTACAATAAAACCTGGCACACAATGCGTCTTTCTAACTCAGACATGGTCCTGTGTTATTTTAGAGAATGTCATCTATTCAATAGGCTGTCTTAATACAAATGCAGTGAGCTGACTAATGTATTTCTATGAATTTCATGGCATGGCTGAATGAAGGAGTTAGTGGACGTGAACAAATGTCCATTACCGCTGTACAGAATGTAGAAAAGACACTGAAGACCTGTTGGCCATTTCTATCAAAGGACTGTAAAGCGGAATGGATATACAATGGGTTTGAGCATATTCATTAATGGAATATGAGTGATTGGTCATTACCCTATGTTCGAATTTACCAATTTACAAGCCTAGTATATGCATCAATACTGAAAATAAACAACAATTTCAAAGATTTACACTTCACGTAAGGAAGTCAAGTCGATTGACAACTACGCACACATTTCGTGTGAATGGGTCTAAAAAATGGGAGGGGTGGCCTTGTTATTGGGATTTGATCAGAAAAAAAGGATTATAGTCTGGTGTTGCCACAATTCCCCTTAAGCATCTAGGTATGCATATAGATTTGATCAGGCTGTTGATTCTGGACTGTGTAATGTGGCCCCACTGCTCTGCAAAGGCTATGTAAAATGCTGGGTACTTAACGATTCAGAGTCTCTCAGACATGCTCAATGTAGGATCTGTCCGTTGAGCGTGCAGGGCGTACGGTACTGCCAAGTTTCTTAAAATGATGTTAAGAGAAAAAAGGAACTTTCCGATTTCAAGCGCCTGCTCCAGTGGTCATCCTGCAGTCAGCATGCCAATTGTGTGACAAACCGACGAGATTATGCTTTAAACGGAAGTAGCCTGGCATTCCTGGAGGTCCAGCTGTGGGTGCAGGGTAAGTAAGGATAGGTGAGAGCATGGGTTGTTGTGACAGTTCGACAAATTCCGCTTAGGAGAGTTTGGCTTGTTGAATTTCTGGGATGATGGAATGCAGACATGTGGGATGTGTAAGCAAACTGCATTGAGTCAGATGGGACCGTACGAAGTTGTTCAAATGTTTTCACGATGATCAAGGTGAGTGCTGCAGCGCTGTTGTTTTGGTGCAGGACGTGCACATTTGAAGAGGATTTTCAATAGGCAGGAAAAGAGTAGTGAAGGGGCCTCAGTGAGTCAGATACTCTGAGCAATGTAAACTCGAGCCAAAATGACTAAGCAACATTTGCATGGTGAATAGTAAGGTTTGCAGTAAATAAAACAAACAAATTCCAGGTCTGAGTACCAGGATTTAGACACTATGGATGACCATGCATTAGCCTTAGCAAAAATAATCACGGCTAAAGTCAATGATACCCTTAAGAAGGTAGGAGCAGTATAAACCAAAACAGCAACATAGCACTAGCGGTGCTAAAATATCTGCTTGACCAATTCCCGGGAATTGTCACATTCCTATTCGCAAATTTTATGTTGAAATTCAACTAATGAAAAGGGCGGAATTATTTTCTTTATTTGTTAAATGTTGAATATAAATACACAATTAGTTTTTCCCTCAGTCTTGGCTGGCCATTATGTTTTTTTACTGCCAATATTTTTCTACCTAACCTTTTGGGTGTAGTTATTAAAACATCTGCCTGTCTAATGGTCTTATAGAGCTTGTGTATAGATAAGTCTCAAAGTACTGTAAAATATTAACAATTAGGGCTAACACTACATTTCAGGGCTGAACAGATGTATAGGTTGTCTGTCCGTGTGCATAAATACACTGTGTGCACAATTATTCGACAATCATTCGACATATCATTGTTATTATGCATATATTCCAACTACAAGCTGTAAACTGGAATGCTTATTGGAATAAAGCATATAAGGTTATGTGTATTTGTGCAATGAGGGAGGGTGTGGCCTAAGGAGATCAACACCCTCAAGGTGTGCATAAATATTAGGCAGCTTCTGTTCCTCAGGCAAAATGGGCCAAAGAGATTTATCTGACCCACAAAAGTTAGTCTTTCAGAGGGATGCAGCACTGTTGAAATTGCTAATATATTCGGGCGTGATCACAGAGTCATCAAATGTTTTGTTGCAAATAGTCAACAGGGTCGCAAGGAAAATTTTGAGAAAAGGACGCAAGTTAACTGCCAAAGATTTGAGAAGACTCAAATGTGAAGCTACCAGGAACCCATTATCCGCCCGTGCTATCATATTCAAGAACTGCAACCTACCTGGAGTGGAGTGCCCAGAAGTGTTCAGTGCTCAATGACATGGCCAAGGTAAGGTAGGCTGAAACCTGACCACCGCTGAACAAGACACAAGCCTACTGCCAGTTTTTCACTTTCTTCAAGCAGTGGTACAGGAAAAAGTCAGCATTTTTCTAAAAGACTGATTTTTATGCAGGACAATGCTCCATCGCATGCATCAAAGTACTCCACTGCGTGGCGAACCAGTAAAGGCCTTAAAGATTAAATAATAATGACTTGGCCCCCTTCCTAACCTGACCTAAACCCTATTGAGAACTTGTGGTCCGTTCTTAAATGGTAAAGGAAAACAGTACACCCCTCTGAACAGTGTCTGGGAGGCTTTGGTTGCTGCTGCACAAAAATGTGATCATCAACAAATAAAGAAACTGGCAGACTCCATGAATAGAAGGCTTATGACTGTTATTATAATGAAGTGCGGCTATATAGGTCACTGATTTGTTTTTTAAATGTTTATTTTAAATTATGAGTTATTATTCTCACTTTAACAGATAAATCGACAAGTGAGAATGGAAACTTTTTTATTTTTTATTTAGTTGCATAATTATTCTGCACACTAATAGTTGCCCAACAATTGTGCACACATGGAGAATATAAATATATTCTCCAAAGAAAGCCAATACCTCACATTTACTTTTTTCCTTCATGATGTTGGAATCAACTTGTGAGCCTGAATGACAGAAGCTGTAACCGTTGTATAATTTTAACTCAAGTGATACTTGAGTCTTTCCAATATAACACTTGGAGAAGCAGTGAACAAATTTAGGCAATTTTGCCGACATGGCAACACACTCAGAGTTATGGAGATACTTTTTGTTTACATTTTTGAAAGCTAATTGTCTCTATTAATTAAATGTCATGCTCACGTTCCTGTTTTTGTAGTAATCCTTTTTACATGATTTTAGAATTGTTTTGATTTGTCATTTTGTTTCTGTTAAAGCATAATAACTGTGCCAGAGTTGTTTTGATTTGTCATTTTGTTTCGGTTAAAGCATAATAACTGTGCCATAGTTGTTTTGATTTGTCATTTTATTTCTGTTAAAGCATAATAACTGTGCCAGAGTTGGTGTAGTAGTCTAAGCTCGTGACTTCGGCTCGCGTGTCCTGGCGAGGTCGGTTCGATCCCCGGCTCAGCCACTCTCTGCACTTCCTCCCTTGTCTCCCCTCTACCTGTCTCCCTAGCTTCTGTTTTCTCCTGTCTTGTCAATAAAAAGGTATTAAAAATAATCTTTACAAGCATAATAACTGTCTAAAAAGTTAATAATGAATATATTTCCATTGTCTAAGTGATTTGATAATCAGTTAGGAATGTTTTGGATATTTGCCCTAAATGTATTTCCATTACCAGTTTTACCCTCAAGTGGCCTGAACCAAACTTTTCTGTAACATTTGGACAACATTTCTATCTTCATTATTCTTTGATGTTTCATTGTTTCCCTTCATAAAGAAATCACAAGAATACAGAGTACACCTTTCCAGTGTCAAGCCCAAGCAGGTTTTGTTTGCTGCTGCCAGTCAAAGGCATATCATTCATGAAAAAGTGCACCTAATCTTAGCTCTTAGAACCATGGTAAGTAAGGTGTTATAACCACTATTTAGAGGTTGGCACATTATGAACGCTTTGTATGTTGCTCTTATGGATGATGGTCATAGCTGTCAGCTGTCATTACCCTCTTATGGATGATGTCATAGCTGTCAGCTGTTATTACCCTGAGAGGTAGGACTGTTAGGACCGTTTCTTCTTCTTCCGCTCCGCACCACAAACCAATACATGTGACGCTTTTCTGTGTGTTCATTGAGATTTATGAGTAGGCTAAAGGACAAATTCAAAAGTTTGATCAAATTTCATTTGATTTCCCAGATGTGTCCTATAACAGATAATGAAATTGCTTGATCGACCTTGTTGTTGTAATTACTTTACAACAATTCAATTTGTTAAGCTAGTAAATATCAGAAGAAATTAGCATTGGTCAGCAATACAGCAGGACGAAGGGCAGCCGTTGCCGGTCCATAGCACCAACAGGTTTGAGGAGGGCTGTACAGCTAGCTCTGGTCTCAGAGAGCAACTGACACGTCATGGTTTTGATTTAACTGACTCCGACGTCCAGGTGTGTTTGAATTTGGCATCACTGACCTGATGAATTAGTTCTGTTTGTTCAGGTGTGATGCCTCTACTGATACATATCCGAGTACTATGGAGGAACACATTTGCCTGCTCCTGCACTATAAAGCCAAACCCTGTTTCTTTTTACCCTTTCTCTCTGAACTACAATTGACAGAGCCAAGGCAGTGTGTTCTGGCTGATATGCACTGTACTCCACAGGGTGTGCAGACATTTAGTCCATCCCAAAACCAAACACCCCATTCATCTACCATTAGGTAAACATAAAGCCCTCATGTTGATAATTAGATTCAGGTGTGTTGATAATGGTCTGAAACCAAGCTAGTGCACCATTGTGGGCAGGGGCGGACTGGCCAACTGGAGGGTCGGGAGTTTTCCCGAACTGCCGGTCCATTCTGGGCAAAACGGGCCGTCACATTTTACTTTGACGGCCGGTCGGACGTATTAAAACAAGCGACAGTAGGCTGAAATGGACAGGCTGTTGCATCCGCAAAACTGCGCTCTGGCCCGGCCGTCAAATCGAGAGAGAGAGTTCCTCTATAGTCAAATGAGGAGAAACCCAGAGTGAATGATTGACGAACGCGGGGAGCGACAGATACAGCGCACGCGCCACACCGCCGGCCGCTCCATCCAAAGTCCCGGGCCGAATTGTTTCCCAGTCCATCCCTGATTGTGGGTCTCCAGCACCGGGCTGAAGAACACAGTGAATCTTACTCATGCTCACTGTGTATCACCAGTTGCCATGAACCACTTCTTTGGAAAGCAGTCCTTCCTTCCTGCCCACGCGTTGGCAGACTAGGTGACTATCGGCTGTGCATGTGTTTCCCACATACAGACTGACACACGGCGCTGACTCTGATCTCAAGGATGCCTGCCTGGGTATTCTGAGTTGTCTACGTATTTATGTCCCAGTAAATGATGTCCGTGTCTCATATTAATCACTAGAATCTCATTTTTATTTATAGGCTCTGTGTGCATGTTAACAATTTTGATGCAGAACAGGGACTCTTAAAAATCAAGATGACCTTGTTGGACAGGAACATTTAGTTTTGTATATTGAAATTGTAATACACATTTGGTAGATTGTTTTAAAGGGACCATTTATACACCGATCAGCCATAACATTATGACAGGTGAAGTGAATAACACTGATAATCTCCTTATCATGGCACCTGTCAGGGTCACAGCATCTCCAAAACTGCACAATATTAGGCAGGTGGTCATAATGGCTGATTGGTGTACATGTTTATAATAATATGTTCTGAGTTTTATGTCATCATTAAGCTTTTACTTGATTATAGCAAACTATCAATTTCACATGATGGTATAGCTGTCCTGGGTTAGCAATACCATAAGAATTTATTGTTATTATTACAGTAGTGCAAGAGTATGCATTATACAATTATACGCATTACTATAATACATTTAAACATAAAATGTAAACTAAATTGCTACTTTGTAAAGTTCTTGAATGGGAGAAAAAAGCATTTAAGTCGTTTGTCAACTTAATACAATATCTAGCATGTATTTGTAAAGTTTCAAATTTCTGAAAGACCTGATTGAATAGATGTCTTCTGTCAGGGATTTCAAAAATGTTAAATATTGTATTTTACAAATGATTTCAGTATTTGTCAACTCCTTTAGTGTCTTTTTAAGCAAAATTTGAAATCTTATGGTTTATTTTGTATACTTACTAGGTTTTGATTATACACCTTTTTTTCTGACGCTTATCAGAAGTCTTGTTATTTTAAAAAACATACAGAGCTTCATCCATGGCAAACTGTTTATTGTTATCAGTGAAATTGACCTAGTTACAGTTAAAATTTCTGTTACTCTGATCTGCTACAACAATCCCATATTTAAGTAGTACTCAAAATCCTTCTCTCTCTCTCTCTCTCTTGCTCTCTCACTCAATGGTGAAAGTAATTGTGTGGTGTAACAGTCACCTTTGGAAAATACAGCTAATTTTGCCATGCAGTCCCCCCACCTCCCACTTCCATAGACCAGTGTGTAATTATACACACTCTGTTCTCTTCACGGTTCATATTGCTTCTGACATCTTCTGAAATGATGTCCCCTCCCCGGCGCTTTCACCCGGTAAAAGAGGATTTGGAGAGGCTTGTGCTGCTGTCTCGCCTTATTCATCTGTCTATGCTGTGGGGCAGAGAGTGTGGGAGAGTTAAGAGGGAGATTATTCGAAACACATGTACCGATTCACAGTCTGACTCTCTAAGCTGTGCCATACTATCAACATTGTAACTGGCCACGAGATGTAATGCAGACCACCATGTTAAAGTGTTTGTGCATCCTCTGCCAACTGTCAGGACAATCACCTTTATGTTCTTGAGATACTCTGGAGTTTTTCTCGGCGTCATTGTCCTGCTGAAAAGTTAGTTATTTCCTCCCAAGCTGCAATTGTTTTAAGCAGACTAAAGCAGGTTCTGTTGTGAAATATGTTTCTCCATACACACTTTCTTAAATTCAAACAAGATGACCATTCCCTGTTTATCAGAAGCATCCCCACAGCATGAAGCTGCCACCACCATAGATCAATGCAGGACTGGTGTGTCTTGAGGCATGGGAAGTGTAAGGGTTACGCCAAACATAGCATTTTAAATTTAGCAAATCCCCTCCTCGTTCTCTGAGTGGTTGTTATACTCTGCTCCACCAATCCACACCTTTTCCAACCACTCCGCACAAACCCCACATTGCTCACAGGAGAAAAACAATACACTCCAGATTTTTTATTTTTTTTGGTTTAAGTCATAATATTAACAAAATCCATCCGTTGTGTGACCACATATGCCAATCCTTGAAATATTTAAACTGAATCAACTTGTATTTGTTATAACCTTGTTTCAATAAACAACATGAGTGTGACCGTCTACCCGATACAAAAATGGCCTTCTTTTTAAAGCGTAGCTCTAAAAAGGTCAACCTAAGGTCTTTTTTGAATGTACCCGAGTCAAACTTTTAAAATCATAATTAGGATGGAAACGCTACTTTTAAGATTTCTCCTATTTTTGGTTTCAGTCCAATCGCCATTTGAACGGGAGTGATAGGTGCACTAATATGATAGCTTCAAAATTGCTATTTTTAAAACACAAAGAAGGCTTGACAAAACTTGAAACTTTGCTCGAAGTATCACCAGGGGCTGTACACATGAACTCGAGCATTGAGAACATTGTTTGTGTATACAGAGTTTACTAAAAGGAGGTTTTGTACAACTCAGTAGAGGGGGGGAGGGGGGCAGAGTTGTCAACTGTGCTGAGTTGGATCAGAGGATGGGGGAAGACTCTGGACAGACCTGGTAAGCCCAAATGTGTAGTGCGGGTGAACTGGGACTGTCTGGAGACCCCTGTCTGAGAGATCTTCAACACACACCTCCAGCTTTTCTCTGGCATCCCTGTGGAGGTTGGGGGCATTGAGTCTGAGTGGGCAACATTCAAAGCTTCCATTGCTGAAGCTACGGCAGTATACTGTGGTCTTATAGTCTTAGGTGCCTCAAGGGGCGGTAACCTTCGAACACTGTGGTGGACACCGGTGGTCAGGAAAGCTGTCAGACAGAAGGAGTCCTTTTAGGGATATGTTATCCCTGAGGACTCCGGAGGTGGTTGCGGGGCACCGACGGGCCAGAAGGGTGGCAGCCTGGTGTTGGAGACGTTCGGAGAAGCTATGAAAAAGGACTTTCAGTCAGAACCAAGGTGCTTCTGGACAACCATTTGGCATCTCAGAATGGGGAAACGGGGAATAATCCAAGCTGTGTACAGTAAAGATGGGACACTGTTGACCTCAACTGGGGAGGTAAACGGGCTCCAATTTCTGTATGCTCAAAGCAAGAGCTGCATCAGGGTTCATTGCCGGTAAGGGTTGGCCTCAGACAGGGGTGCGCTTTGTCACCAGTCCTGTTTGTGATATGAGGGGTTTCAGTTCGGTGTGCTGAGGATTTCATCACTGCTTTTTGCATGATGGCAATATCAGTCAGCGACCTTCAGCACTCACTGGAATGGTTTGCGGCCGAGTGTGAAGCGGCTGGGATGAAGATTAGCACTGCTAAATATGAGGCCATGATTCAGCAGGAAACCGGTGGATTGCGTACTGCAATTAGGGAATCAGTTCTTATCCCAAGTGAAGGAGTTTTACCTCTGGGTCTTGTTCGCAAGCAAGGGGACAATGGAGTGGGAGATTAGTCAGGGAATCGGAGCAGCGGTGTTTCATTAGCTTTAATGCACAATTGTGATGAAAATATAGTTGAACCAGAAGGCAAAGCTCTCGATCTATAGTCAATCTTCGTTCATACCCTTAGTGCTTCTAATTGACTTAATTTGCTCTCCATAGGAATGAATGGCAATGCTTGGTCCATTCATTTATGCTGTCTATGTTTGTAACACCGGCATAATATAGTGTTGCCAGACAAACGTTTTAGCCCCCCTGCTAGAAACGGCCCTAGCCGTTGGTGACTAGAGCAGTGGTTCCCAACCCTCTCCTCGGGGCGCCCCAGACAGGCCATGTTGTTGTTTTAACCGTGAAGTGGCACACCTGTCCTTGTGTTTGAACTACACGCGAGCTAGCACACCTGATTCAACTTGTCTACCAATTAACTAATGGCATGGCTGGTGGGCAAGAATGGACTGGGACAAAAATTTGGCCCGGGACTGTTTATGGAGCAGGGTGCGGGTTGCGCTGTATCTGTCGCTCCCCGTCCGTCATTCACTTTGGGTTTCTCCTCATCTAAATAAAGAGGACCTCTCTCTCTCGCGGATGCAAGAGGCATTTGTATGTAGGAGCATGTTCTATAACAAAACTGTAAATTTTGTAATTTGGAGATCATTAAATTGTAGAATGTGTGACCTTGTGAAAAGCATACACTTAGTTTTATTTGTATTTAGCACCACCCAAAATGTATAGGGGAATTTTTTTGTTACATATCAGACGTTTTTTTACAGAAGTCTTTTCTTATCAAACTACAGTTTTCAACCTGTACATTGTTGTGTGAAGGAGTGTGCAGCAGACTGAGCTACACTGGAAAATATAGCCAGTGTTGGGTAAAGCTCCTTTTCAGTTACATTCCAGTTACATGTTGAGTTCACAAGTTTTGGGTAAGACAAAATGATCAGGTAAATGGAGTTCATTTCTTAAAAGTAATCTATATAACAAATAGAAAGAGTAAAGAAAATATCAATCATGGTCACCAGTAAGATATGAACTCCATTTACCTGATCAATTTGTCTTAATTAAGGGACTTCTCAAAACTTGTGAACTAACTGGAATGTAACTGTACAAGCTACTTTACCCAACACTGAATGTAGCCGTATCAGTCTAGGTAGAGTCATTTATCAAAATCATTGAGGATAAAACGGGCAGATTGGTTGTATGTTTTTATATTCAGAAACTTTTTCATTTGTCTTTTTTTTAAATTACACTGGGAAAACGGGCCCTGAACATTTTCTTCCTCATGTTTTCCTCCAAAATATATGATGAAACCTTCAATAACGCGTGGTAATCTGAGAACAGCACCTGTGCCCACCAAATGGCACTTTATTCTGCACATACACTGCTCAAAAAAATAAAGGGAACACTTAAGATAACACATCGTAGATCTGAATGAATGAACTAATCGTATGAAATACTTTCGTCTTTACACAGTTGAATGTGCTGACAACAAATCACACAAAAATTATCAATGGAAATCAAATTTATCAACCCATCTGGATATGGAGTAACACTCAAAATCAAAGTGGAAAACCACACTACAGGCTGATCCAACTGTGATGTAATGTCCTTAAAACAAGTCAAAATGAGGCTCAGTAGTGTGTGTGGCCTCCACGTGCCCGTATGACCTCCCTACAATGCCTGTGCATGCTCCTGATGAGGTGGCGGACGGTCTCCTGAGGGATGTCCTCCCAGACCTGGACTAAGGCATCCGCCAACTCCTGAAAAGTCTGTGGTGCAACGTGGCAGTGGTGGATGGAGCGAGACATGATGTCCCAGATGTGCTCAATCGTATTCAGCTCTGGGGAACGGGCGGGCCAGTCCATAGCATCAATGCCTTCCTCTTGCAGGAACTGCTGACACACTCCAGCCACATGAGGTCTAGCATTGTCTTGCATTAGGAGGAACCCAGGGCCAACCGCGCCAGCATATGGTCTCACAAGGGTCTGAGGATCTCATCTCGGTACGTAATGGCAGTCAGGCTACCTCTGGCGAGCACATGGAGGGGTGTGCGGCCCCCCAAAGAAATGCCACCCCACACCATTACTGACCCACCGCCAAACCGGTCATGCAGGAGGATGTTGCAGGCAGCAGAATGTTTTTCCATGGCGTCTCCAGACTCTGTCACGTCTTTCACAAGTGCTCAGTGTGAACCTGCTTTCATCTGTGAAGAGCACAGGGCGCCAGTGGTGAATTTGCCAATCAAAGTCAAAGTTGTTTATTTATCATATGCATCGGATAACATACATCATCCTATGCAGAGAAATTTCTTTTGACATGGCACGGCGATTCTATGCAGTGGGCTTATAAACAAGAATTTACAACAATCAAGAATTTTAAAATAATAATGACAATAGTAATAATAATGATAATGATAAAACACTATGTACTGAGCAGCG
>JACXGM010012181.1:0-12442 GCA_016801145.1 Umbra pygmaea | reverse complement strand
CAATCTTGGTGTTCTCTGGCAAATGCTAAACGTCCTGCATGGTGTCGGGCTGTAAGCACAACCCCCATCTGTGGACGTCGGGCCCTCATACCACCCTCAATGGAGTCTGTTTCTGACCGTTTGAGTGGACACATGCACATTTATGCAGGTAGCGGTCCTGCTGCTGGGTTGTTGCCCTCCTACGGCTTCCTCCACGTCTCCTGATGTACTGGCCTGCACTACCTGAGCTACTTGTGTGGGTTGTAGACTCCGTCTCATGTTACCACTAGAGTGAAAGCACCGCCAGCATTCAAAAGTGACCAAAACATCAGCCAGGAAGCAAAGGAACTGAGAAGTGGTCACCACCTGCAGAACCACTCTGTTATTGGGGGTGTCTTGCTAATTGACTATAATTTCCACCTGTTGTCAGTTCCATTTGCACAACAGCATGTGAAATTGATTGTCAATCAGTGTTGCTTCCTGAGTGGACTGTGTGATTTCACAGTAGTGTGATTGACTTGGAGTTACATTGTGTTGTTTAAGTGTTCCCTTCATTTTTATGCGCAGTGTGGTTCATACTTTTGATCAGGGTCAATTTGAATGAAACATTTGGAAGAATAGAACTGGGCTGCCATTGGTGATATATTTAAATGTTCTGTCATATGTACATGTACATTTGATTTACCTAATCACATTTATATCAGCACACTGGGTAAATGCCTGTTTTTGTGATGTGAATTTGGCAAGTGAATCATGTAAAGATGAGCAAACAGATGTTAAATATAAATGCCACAAGACTACTGTATGTTTGAATGCATTTAGCACTGACTTCTGAAAGAGTAAATCTCTCATTTGCAAAACCCCACCCTTAAACCTAACTTAAAGGACAAATTTCTTGATTGGATTGTGATTGTGTAAAAGCCTTCATCGAACTTACAGCTCAATACAATTGGTTTCCTACGCTCTACTTATTGCTTTGTGCAGTTACTTCTCCCCTTCTAAACTTTGACCTTTGTTTTTCATTGCAGGGTGTATCTAGTCTGTGCTAGCAACAAAGTGGATCATCATTTTGAATCTCCAGTAGCTGTTAGCCTTTTGGGGTCATGACCGGGCCCTGATTTGCTTTGAGACAATTCTGGAACACTGACTCAACACCAACTCCAGCCCACAGATATGTGAATACAAACCCACCATATATTCTAAGGGCCACTGCCCATTTCACAGGTGGGAGCAAGTGTGAACTATAGCATTGTGTGAATGGCCTCTTTGAGCTGACCGTGTGTGTCATGGAGTCTGGGGAAAGCCTGGGGCTGTCGACGGCAGCTGTGGTGGCCATCACCTGCAACACTTTGGTGGCCATTCTTCTCCTAGTCCTTTTCCTCATCCTCTACAAGGCTTGCAAGGTGCCCTCCAGCCAGGAGAGGGTGCCAGTGCTGACTGTTCCCACTGGGCAGACGCAACAGATCAGCGAACACAAATACTTGCTGACATCCTGACTGTAGCCAGAGAGAGTGAGTGAGCATCGCCCCTTTGCTGTTCCACGTAGGGCTCCGCAAGGTTTTGCAGGAGCGAAGTGGAGACCAGATGTTTGTGCTGTATTGATGATAATGGTCAGGCTAGTGGACGAAGAGCTGACTGTGTTAATGCCGCACCCACTACAACTCCTACCCAGGATGAAGCTCTTCCGGGCCACACTGCCACTCTCTGGTGGACCAACAGCTGAAATATTGGAATGTGTTCTGTGGCTACTGGCTGCTGAACCAGTGGAACTTGTACTTTGGCTACAAGATGCTGAACTACTGAAACCATCTGCAACAGTTTCTAATGTGTCTATGAGGCAAATTGGCTTCATGAACTCTATATTGTCTCCTTTGAGCTTCCATGTCCCTGAGCGAACTGACATTGAACAAGTGTGAAATGAACGACTCAATTCTGTCTGGACTGCACTGAGCGTGTCATTCCAAGGCTTAAAGGTCATAGTCTGGCTGACACCAGCGTGCGTGTCCTTGGCTGTGTAGTGATGTGGATGGTGTCAGCCAGGCGATCAGGGCCAGGCCACAGGTTGAAGAAGCAGAGTTGTGGGTGGTGCTTTTAAATTGAGCTAAGCCATTGTCCTTAGAGGCGGCTACTTTAGAGAAGGGCAAGATTGTTAAGAGAGTGATGGGCAACTAAAAGGACATGAAATAATTAGTTGAGTGACTCGCATTCAAATCTTCCCATAAGTGGGGGGGAATAATGGAGTTTTAAAAGCTTATCTGAATATTGAATTGATTTGAAAATGCCACTGTAATAATGCGTTATGGCTCATAGGGGATTATGTCCAATTCATAAATTGTTAACCAAAGCAGCATAATGGCAATAAATATTTTATTTGTTAATTGCAGAGCCTTGAGAACCAAGAATGGATTTAGCATTTCTTTCCATGTGCAAAATATAGAAGACATAAGATGGACAACTGACATTACTAAATTTCCTTAAAAAACAAGAAATTTGCTTCATTGGGTAGTAGGCTTTTCCGGCCTATCAAATTGAAAAGGTAAACAAAACAAACTTCTTGCTACAATTACAAATTATGCTAATTGGACTCAACTGTAGAGAAACATAAACCTACCATATTGAGCCATAGTTTTCTGGTTTCACACACCTTTACAGGGCTGCATATGTTTAGTATGTGCTGACTGTGAGAAAGGTAACATTTCAATAGGGCATAAATGGTTTTCCAGCTGGAGTTCAATAGTAAATAAGAGGCTGCAGGATAGGAAGGTGTGCTCTAGACTTTGTTGTCTGGCTCCCGCACTAAGCTAAGCAGCTTCTCCAGTTTAGCGATCTCCAGCTCAGGTCCCTTGGGCACCTCCTGGCCCTTCTTCTCCTAGAGAAAGATGCAGCAACATGTCAAATACTGGAAAGGTGATAACTTGACCTTCAAATTGGGGAAAAACACTATGAAAACAAACTAATCCAGGAATGAAGAGATGGGGGGATGAAGAGATTGGGGGAGCTAGATAAAAAGAAAAAAAATGCAATCTACTAAATGCCTTTATAGAGACAAACACAAATAAATAAAGGGCAGAGTAAGACTGCCAATATGTATTTATTACTGGCAGGTAATACCAATCAACTGTTAGCTCGAAACTTGTCTAAAATAAGGAAATTAGAAGTAGTCCAACATGGTGTCTGATAATGTGGCCACTTGGGTCTTAACCCAGGAGGGACTTCCAGCACCTTGGTAGCTCCTCCTGATCTGAGATCATCTCTATGGTTACCAACCTGGCAGACAGAACACTTTGTGTCACAGGGCGGGACTTTAATTGAATTGGCATCCTTTCGATAATAGAATGCTGATTCTTCTCGGTGCTTCTTGTCCAATCTTGTTATCTAGTAATGACTAATGAAGGATAAAATTCCATCCAACATGTATTGCAGTAGTTGTCGTGCCTAAAGCATTAAAGACTAACTACAAGGAAGGGACAGCAGACTGAGCATGCCAATACCCAATTATTTTACGGCTGTCCGATACTGTCATCAGTTTTGCCTGCAGTCACGCACGAACAATGATGACCTTCTACACCCCACATTAGCGCTATGATGATGAGTAATAAAAATATTCCATAATGTAATTTTACTGGTACTTTCATTTGATTATACCTCAATTGCATTATGCTCCATCTTTGTGTTTTATGAATTTCATCATCTCACAAACATTTGTCACTACTGAGGAAAAAATATATAGCTGTGAATGTACCCTAAAGCCTGAAAGAGTTTTCTGATTCCGTGTTGTGAGTCTTTTTTAATGTTTGTTTTTACGTTAGAAAAACAGGTACACACACTTGAGACATTTTAGGACTAAAGATTCTGATCAGTTTCCTACTTGCTTGTTCCTCCAGTATCAAGCGAGAGAAAATCAAAATATGTACCAATATTTAACCCCATTACTAGTATGATTGTTAATACATTCTAAGGACCTCTATCTTACGAAGAGAAATTCAACAGAGGAAAAACTGCAAAATGACGATGGGTGTGCTGTAGAGAAGACTAGATTTTAGCAGTGTTACAGCCAGCAGATCGATCAAATCGATAGAACCATTTCTTTTAAGAAGTTCATAACCTTAGAAAGCATTAACAGAAGAAGCCCTTTATCTTGCCTGCCACATGGACACCTACAATTGATAATGTCATTTATTGCATAGAGGTTATGCATATAGATGAAACTCCAGTGCTGCTTTGCAGACTGAGATTATAAACAGGCTACTTAAACAGTGGCTCAATCAATTGGGTGTATTTACAACCCCAATTCTGAAAAAGTTGGAAAATTGAAAAAAGTAAGTCAAAATTCAATTCACCCTGTACTACCTATACGTTGAAATTGCATTATTAACACATTGTGATGTTTTACTTTGTGAATTTCATTTACAGTCAACTGTTTAACACTGTGTAACATCACTACATTTTTTATTACATGTACTATATTAAGCATTTTGGTACTGAAGACAACAGTTGATTCAGTTTAGCATTCATCCATCATGCATGTCCTCTGTAACTGTATGCGGCCTTCGGTGCGTTATTTTGTGCTTCATAATACACCATCTTTTATAAGTGTGTATACTGGATGCTTATATCTTTCCCCTGCTGTTACTGGAGATCAGTGATTATAAACACCAACACCAAAACAAATGATCTTGCACTATCAGAGACTTCATGTCAAGTTTATTTAACTCCGTAGTCTACTTCCTGGACCACACAACTAATACCATGGCTTCCAGGGGATCACTGAACTAAGGGGAAGAATGTACATTTTCACCACAGCACAGTGATCATTTGAAAAATAAATATCCAATTAAAAGGAAAAACAAAACCAACTAATTGCTTCAACTACAACTGATGCTAATTGGACACAAGTGTAAAGTAACTATGTTGAGACGTAGTATTAAATAAACAGACCATAACTGTTTGCAATTTACAATGGCTCTTGTGCAGCTGTGATATAAATAATACCTGAGACAAGGGGCTCATCCAGTTTACCTGAACAAAGGAAAGCTTTGTTGAAAATGCTTTGTCCCTGAAAACAGTATATTTCCAATTTCTTCTGATAAAAGATGTTTACAATATGTATATTGAGGTTTAATTGAAAATAAAGAGACTAGCAGAGACACGTTGTATTATTATTCACTGCATAAGCTTTGGGTGAGTGCATTTTAGAGGATGAATCATTTGATCTATTGACAGCAATGTACAATGGAACAGTAACAGACCTGTATGAGTAATGCAGTGGCCAGACCGATTCTAGGGTGTTTACAGCCACAGGTGAAAAGCAAAGTTGTCCCACTCAAATGAAAGCACAATGGCAATGCAAAAGTGATGTAATCTAAAGCTATCAAAGGAAGCAGATCGACATCAACAATTGTGCTGTTCTTTTAAAGCATCGTTGACACCAACTGGAAGCACTTGGCTTCGGCAGTAACTTTGCTGTCTTATTGTGGCAATGAGCTACCAGCAGTGTGCTCTTCGGAGAACAGCTGGTTGTCAGCATGTCATAATATCAAATGGAACTGGAAAACATGAACCAACACAGCCACCTGGAGTCAACTGTCAAAAATAATGATAGTATTAAAATCAACAGGAGTGCTATACACAAGGAACACTCTACCATCAAACAGAAATATGCTTCATACAGTCCGATAATGTGAAATTATCCTTCAATCTACTTATGCTCAAGCCCTTTAAGTCAAATATAAACTAATCCACAATTCCCTTCACAACAAATATATGTGATAAGGCCAGATTACAGAGAAAAGTGATTGATACTTGCCAAACACCTTTGCAGCTTGCAATGAACAATTTAGTCCTTGATTAATGGCCGTCATGGTGAGGTCTCAACTAGTCTCACTTAAATAAACAAATGTAGCAACTCCCATTGACATATTTAATAGGGTTAAGAAATGGGGGAAAACTGTGGCCGTGAGCAATATATTCACAGTGCTTCACTTTTTCCATATTTTGTTGTTAAACCCTTTTTTTCCGAAATGGATAAAATTCATTATTTCCCTTAAAATTCTACAAACAATACCCCCTAATGACAATGTGAAAGAAGTATGTTTAAATTCTTAGCAAATTTATTAAAAATAGGAAATGTAAAATGCACACAAAATGCAGTGGCCAGACAAAATTTGGAAAAAGTCTGGAAAAAGTGAAGCGCTGTGAACACTCTGGATGCACTGTATTTTGTGGGATCAGCTAGCCAGTTAAAGTGATGGTCAGAGTAATATAACCCTGGGGTCCTTTGCACCTTGACCTCGAGCCAAACAACCCCCCATAAGCTTTTTTCCCTTGTTATAACATTGGTTGAGTTAGAGCTATCAGCCGAATGTCTTAGTGCAGGCGCTAATGGAACCAAGGGTGTATCTCGTAAATATCCCCACTAATAATGCCCTGAATGTTACCAAACGTTTACAGTAGTACAAACAGGTTCTGTACTTATAAAAAACGTCATTGAAAAGTTTGTAAGTACACCAGAAGTATATTTACATAACACTTGCTAGATGGCTGCTACTCTCGGCTGCTAGGCAATACATGTTGTGCCCTGTGCGTGATCTTGCGGGATCCCGCAAGATCACGGTAGCAGCCAAGAGTAGCAGCCATCAGGCAAGTGTTATTTAAATATACTTCTGGTGTATTTACAAACTTTTCAATGCCTTGTTTTATAAGTACAGAACCTATTTGTACTACTGTAAAAGTTTGGTAACATTCCGGGCATTGTTAGTGGGGTTAATAACTTACGAGCATTATTAGTGGGGTTATTTGTAGGTGTCCACATAGTCTTGGTTAGACCTGTGTCCAAAGTGGTAAAGATACAGTAGTCAGGCTGGTATGTACGGGCAGTGATTGATTGAAGAGCATGCATTTTGTTTTGCTAGAGTTTAGGAGCAGTTGTAAGGCATGGAAGGAAGAAGTTGTATGGCATCATATCTCTTTTGGAGGTTTGTTAGCACAGTTTCCAATGTAGGGTCAGATGTACAATATATACTAGAATGGTGTCATCTGCGTAGGGGTGGATGAAATAGTCACCAGTGCCAAGAGAATAAGGTTGGTCCAAGAATCAAACCCTGTGGCACCCCCATAGAGACATCCAAGTGTCCAGACACGGAGCCCCAGATTTAACACATTGGAGTTACACAGAGGTTCACCCATGACCAGCTCGGAAACTGGATTGCATAGTGGAGGGTGCGGTGGGATTCGAAAGTCAGTAATCTGTTTGTTAACCTGACTTTTGAAGACTCTAGAAAGACAGGGCAGGTTGGATATGAAATAAAGGCAGAAAGCAATCACAGGTAATGGCGATAACTGGTCGGAGAGAGTTTTAGTAAGAGCGCTGCGTGTGCAAACATGACCTAAGTTCGAGGCAGAGCCCTAGCTATAGCAAGCAGAGGTAACATGCTATGAACATCAGTCTCCTGGCAGATGGACTATTGAGAAGTTGCGATAAAGAGTTCTGATGACCAAATTCTTGTGTCAATATTAACTTATTTTTAAAGATACATGTGAGTTTCACTTGGAATAAAGTGTAACATTTCCAAAGGTTTTAGCAACAACTGTATTTGCTTTCATGCAGACAATGCTGTTATGCTAGATTAAGCTAATATTTAAGGTTTGGGTTGTTTTGCCAAGGAATGCTTCAGCTCTGGAAAATAATAGCATTTTACTAAATGTAATTGGTAGCCATTGTGATCATTCTATTTAGCTCTACGGTACAATGCCTTTGGTTGGGTTCTATTTTACAGAACCTTTGTTTTGAATGTCACTAAATATGATTAGTAGCTTTATTGGCCATTAAACCAAAAGTCATTATTAGTGTGCTTTATCTTTTGGATTCACTTTTGCTTAATTACATGAGGGTGCCAAAATATCTTCAGTTGACTATAAAGAATGTCTGGAGAAAAAAACCTGACACTATGGAATTTTGAAGTGTAAAATCGAAGAAAAGTGCAATATTATTGAGAACAGAGAACTGCCACCAAATAGTGATTGGCTCAACCATATTTTCCACCAGCTATCAGGAGGATATCAGACTGGGTGAACATGGCTATAGGTTTAATGACTCTACACTGTAAAAAATGTCTGTAGATTTCACAGTGAAAAACTGTCAAATCATCACGATAAAACACTGTACACTCAAAAAAGGTTGAACACAGTTTCTGTAACAGTGAAACAGTAATTTAGTTTATCATCTCTTTTCTGTTAAAAATACATTACTACACTGTTAAATATACTCTTGCACTGTGTTTATAACGGAAAAATGCCGTAAAATATACGTAACAGCCGATTTCCCAGAATGCTTTGCTGCACGTTTTGTTTTTCAGAAAAGTGTGTTTTAATATATTTTGTACTTCAAGCATTTATGCATTGAACACTTTATGTTTGATTATTAAATTATAATAACAGTCTTTACATTTCAAATCTAATAAAGTCATTATCTTTATTCCAACCATTACTGAGAAGTGTATTCCCATCAATGTAGTTTAGTAGCGGTTGATTCACTATTGCAGTTCTTATGAATGCAGGTTGTGGGTGATAAAATATTACAACTTTTGGATATACAGATTCTGATTAGTACTAAATATATGTGGATCATTATTCTTCAAATTGGATTATTGTCACATTAAATTCTATTTATATTATATTTTACAGACTGTTGAATGACATGTTTAAACTGTTAAATTTACTCAACAAACTTGTTCACTTCAGTGAAACAATGATGTTATTTTTACTGAAATCCAATGTTAAATATACATGTTTTAAATGTTAAATTTACATGTAATTCCGTAAGTATGTTTACGGTTTGATGTGTTTTTTTACAGTATTTTTCTGGTAACCACAGCTGCCAGTTTTTTTCCATAAAAAACAACAGGATTTTTTTTACAGTGTAGAGCAAACAACTTTTCTCGTACATTTTAAGTCTGGAACCTATGTTTAGAATCGTTATAGTAGATGCTAACCAAATAACACCATAACAGTTTACCAAATCCATTTTGAATTTGTGATGAAACTGGATTTGGAAATGAATATGGCTTGTGCATCCCAGTAGATTACTCATTATTTGTTGGGCATTTATTTCTATAAGCCTCATAGAAGCATGTGTGTGCAAGTACTATTCATGTGAATTGGGAATGCAGCTGACTGAAGGGAAAGAAAATTTAGGGAGAAGGAATGTTACGAACACTGTAAATACATTGCTGAGAATAGACACTGAGTTGGGCTAGGCATGCATGTTATTAACTAGAGCTCTGCTCAGTGCTTACCTAATCATCAGTGGCACTGTCAGCTAGCCTGTCAATCTGAGCATGGTTCCAGAACTCTTTAAACCAACAATGTTGTGTATCGGCAATGGCAGCCTAATTCAATATCTGTCTGAATACTTTTGGTCAAAGGTAGTACACTCTACAGACAAGGTGGCCCAGCTTTCTTGTGATTCAACATGAGGTAAAGCAATGCTTGATAAACATTTTGTTTTGTAAGTGACTTTAAGATTTTCTATGACTAATTCATTGAAGTATATTTTTTTTAATTTGAACAGCTGTTAAGAGTTGTCAAATAGAGGGCAATGCTTAATTTGAAAGGGATCCTGCCGGAACAGGATCCGGGACCGAATTTGTGAGATTTGTACAACTTTTTTTCTGTACAAACGTAATTATCATTACTACTGATGAGTTTCATAACTATCCTGTGCAAATTTAGTTAACGAAGCTCTCAGTTAAAAACAAAACGTTGGTTTCATTGACAACATGCTGGCTGTGCAAGTCAGCCTCAAAATACTTAGGGCTAGACCAAAAATATCCAGAGCTAAAGCGAAGGTCTCTGCTTGGTTACTGGGCTGTTTTGGGTATATATACAGTTTTGTGTTTCCTTGGTTCAGTTTTGTGAATGGGTGTTGCTTAATTTGCGGGAAAATGGCTGGTGACGATTTTAAGGCAGCAAATAGGGGTGTAGAATTTCATCGGTTAGAAGACTACTTCCTCTTTCAGAAATGCGCTTATAAAGCTATAAAACCAATTTTTTAACATTTTAAAAATATGAAAAAAAGCAATTCATATAAGATAATCTTTCCCTACACAATGTAGTGTTTTGTTACACACAAGCAACACCTAAAATTCATGACAGTTATCAAAGAAGGACATGTGATTGCCGCAATTCCTGTTGAAATGGGAAATAAATAAAATTATTGAAATCATTATTTACTATTTTTATAAGTGCTTTAAAGGGATTTATTCATTTAAATGCTTCAATCCAAGTAAAAAAACAATAAACATTGGCTGTTAAATTTCTCCATTTGAGCTTTGTCCTAAATGAGTAGTAGATATTTTTTTTCTTACAATATAGACCCCTGTGGTGTACAACCCAGTGGGAAGTTTGTAGATGGGTACACCATCTTTACCGTGATGGATGCGGACTGGCACAGTAGGCTGTAATGGGAGAGGGTGTACTAAGCAGCTGAGTTGTTTTCCTCTTTTTTCTATTTGTTTGTTTACCTCTGAACTTGCCAGATCCTTCTCCCTCTCGTGGGCTTATGTGTTCCGGGACCTTAGAATTTACAAACAAAGCACTGATAGAGGGGTAATAAGAGTTGCTAGCTGAGTTCTAATGGCTCTTACCTTGGGTTTGCTGCGCAAATTAGGTGAGAGCTTGAGGCTGTTGACGTAGCCTCTGTCATCTCCCACAATGATAATTGGGTAGACAGGGTTAAACTCGACATGGGTGAGCTTGGTCTTCTTTTTGGCCACCACTGACTGCTGACAGATGGCCTCATATTTGTTGATACCAAGGTCGAAGATATGGGCCTAAGAAAAAGCAATGGACAGAAAGGGAAATATGAAGCAAATAAAAGGCTAATGATTTTGTTTAACCTCATAACCTCAGGTTGACCCTCAGCTACTCCAGCAGGTAACGTGTAAGACAAAGAACTGAAGGGAAATAATGGAAGTTGGAGCCACTTGTTTGCATTCCTATAAAATGTTTAGTCTATACAACTGGGTGTCTATACAGCGCTGCTAAAATTGTCTTAATGTAAACAACTTGTGCAAATAGATTGTGTGTTTACCATGAAATTTCTATTCATTCAGAACCAGTCTATGCAACATACCAGTGTTTATACTTACAAATACCTTATGTTGGTTCAAACGAAATCATGCATGAAATAGAAAACGAAATTAAATATGAATTAGCATGGGCAAATTTAAGTAAACCCCTCCCAAATGGCATTGATGAAATCAAATGGGTAAGAACTGTATTATCAGGTGAGTAAATAATTGGGTACCAAATGATCCAATCAAAGAGAAGTTTGGGTGGGACTGATCAATAGTGAGTGACCTGTCAGTTTGGTGTTACCAAAACAGGTGACTGCAAAACACACCATGCAGAGATTAATGGGGATCTCATAGGACATCCACAATTATTCTCAATACAGGGACCCCACAAGGCTGTGTAATAAGCCACCTTTTTTACTCTCTGTACAGCCAGCTACAGCTCTAAAAAGATCATAAATTTTTCTGAGCACACCCATGAGGGTCCGAATGGCAAAGTAGGCTTAGTTGCTGCCTTGTAAGACAAGCTATGTTTTGATAGTCAGTGGTTTGAGCCTGACAATGGCTTCTCCGACTTTGCCTGGAACCACCAGCATGAAGCAGCACAAATTGGCATAATGCTTCCCGGGATTGAGAATACATGAATTGGATTATCTACCTTCACACCTCGCTCTCCAGCTATTCCATGTGTGGAGATCAGGTGCCTGTAACTAAGGGCGTTTTCACACATACCTCATTTGGTCCGGACTTTCGAAACTTTCAGTTTGGTCCGAACCAAAATTGCAGGTGTGAAAGACCAAATTTTGGTCCGATCAAAAAGGTGGTCTCGGTCCGGACCAAACTGAACCATGGTTCGGTTCGTTTGCAGTATGAAAACACTTTTTGGATGGTTCGGACTTTCGGATCAATTACAGGAAGTTAGGCAACTACGTACCATAGAAAAAGAACAAACTTAGAAAAAAAAACGCCAGAAAAAGCAAAAATTAATTGTGAAAGTAGGCCTACGTGGAGAGAGGAGATTAGATATTCATTTCAATTCGATCAGACGAAATCATTCAAATACATTTCTCGCGAGTAATGCGCTTGTAGTTTGTGCTGCGCTTGCAGTTTGTGCTGACGTTGATGCTGCTGGTAGTAATACTACGCAACCGGGTTTTGCTCATTCATTTGTTTATTCATTTTCATTCATACGGAAAAAGACAAAACATCACGCCAACGTCAGACACACGCCCGTCTACTCACCAATCAAAGGGAGAAGCAACACACGTATGTGGTGACGACAGGCCGTATGTATGTCATGGAAAGTTCTTTAGTGCGCTAGAAAAATCACTATGTGAAACCAAAAAGAACGGGATCAAATGTATACAATGTAATTAAACACGAACGTTGGT
>JACXGM010012180.1:11830-24356 GCA_016801145.1 Umbra pygmaea | reverse complement strand
TTTTTTTTTTTTTTTTTGCTGATCCGAAAAATGATCCGATCCGTGACTCTGATCCGAAAACCGATCCGATCCGTGAGTTTCATGATCCGTTGCACCCCTACAAACCACCCAATGAAAACAGTATTTTCTAAAATATAACCAAAATACACTTTTCCAAATTAATATGCACAACGGAGTTTCAAAACATTTTATAGGTTGTAAACAACTGAAAATGGTAATTTGTTAAATTTGCAGCATTAGGAGGTCATATTTACTGAAATCAAAAACATCTTAACAGAGCAAGTTACATGTTAACATAGGACCAGGTCAGGGGAGGATGGGGGCCACACCATGAGTTTCTCTCCTTTCATGCCCATAGCAGCCAATGACACAGAGGTATTTGCAGCATGAGATGGTTTATTGACATGCATGAAGATGATTTTGCTACGGAAGGCACTGTTCTTTTTGTACCTTGGAAGTAAAGTGGTCAGTCATAAACTCTATATACTTTGCTGAGGTCATTTTAATTTTCAGCGCTCTCCCGATGATTCCGGCCCAAAACATTACTCTGCCACATCCTTGCTGACGTCGCAGCCTTATTGGGACATGGTGGCCATCCACCAACCATCCACTCCTCCATCCATCTGGACTCTACAAGGTTGCATGGCACTCATCAGTAAACAAGACAGTAAAAATGACCATGTATTTCTGGGCCTACTGCAACCATTTCTGCTTGTGAGGGGCCCGAATAGTAGGTTTATGCATAACTGCAAGCCTCTGGATCCTACACCTTGAGGTTTGTGGGACTCCAGAGGCACCAGCAGCTTCGAATACCTGTTTGCTGCTTTGTAATGGCATTTTAGCAGCTGTTCTCTTAATCAGATGAATTTGTCTGGCAGTAACCTTCCTCATTATGCCTTTATTTGCACAAACCAGTCTGTGCTTTGAATCAGACCTGCTGTACAATGTCCAGTCTCTATACAACAGTGTTTTTTTTACTGAATAGGGGTATGTAAGGACTCGGTACTTGGCCATGCCCACTCATATCATTGCAACATCTACGATTTTGGACTATAGCTATTAAAGGTAGGTGTAATACTCAGTAATCATACTGAACGGCTGTTTCAGCCTTCTGTCAACAGGGTCAGATCAGGTTTTGACACTTCAACATGCTGCAGCTGTTCGCTGCTGCTGACCCCCCCCCCCGTTCCAAGGTTCATTAGGACTGGGACGACACATGTTAAAATGTTTATTAGGACTGGGTGACACAATGCAGTTTTCCCTATCCTTCCCAAACCCCTTAACTAAACCTAAACTTTAAGTAACCATATGTAGGATTTTTGCATTATAATATTTTTATTTGACCTTGATTTATACAGAGAAATCACTCTTGAGATTGAGGTCTCTCACAGCTGAGCTCTGTGTATAGCAAATTCACACTGCCAGTGGGCTCCAAATTTACTGGCACCCCTGACTGGTAATACACAAATAATACTTAAACAATTATAATTATAGAGAATCTCAAAATAACATGTCTGAAACACTTTATTAATGTTGCAATGGATTCAATCTAACTTATACAATTAACACAAATAAATTGAACCAAAATCAAGGTTATTGGCACTTATTCTCTTCCTGTAATGTTTGACAATGTTAAGGAACACATTTGGAGGGATCTCAACTGGTTCATCCTACCACATGTCACCCGACCCGCCATTTATTTTTCCACTGTTCACCCAATACGGAAGTCTTTAGTTGGATCATGTACGGGATGATTACGTACACCGAATATATGTCCTTGACTGATATACAGGCACTTGATCTAAACACAAGGAGTCGCTGGAGAGCGACGTGGCAGGAAAAATAATCAGATTTATCTAACCCAAATCCCAGGCAGCGCTATGCCAATTTCCGCTGCCACGTGCAGTAGGCCTGGTGGAAAGTCAGAGAACCCATGGTCAGGATTGAACTCATGACCATTGTGACATAGACTGTCCTGCAATGCAGCGACTTCGCACACTACACCATGCGGACCTCGTGCCTTATGCAATATTAAGCAATATTTAGGCCTCTGGGTTCTAAAAAATGTGAATATAGGTGCTGTCGTGCTAAAATGGGTCCCCGCTTGGGAACTTTGTTTATTCCTCTGAATTGTCTATGTTCTTATTTTCTCTCTTGTTCTACTGGATCTAGAGGTTGTGCCTGACCTGCAAACTAGACATCACCGTATAAGCTCTGGTGTGATTGACAGCTCTGTCAACTGTACTTACTCTATTTGAAACCTGCTCTGTAACTTTTTTTTTTAAATACCAAAAAATTCCAAAAATATGTTTTGGACAAGTAAGCATTAGGAACTATCGTAATGGATCCGGGGGTTGAAAACATCTACTTAAATACAAAATACAGACAATAGTAGAATAGCAAAATCAACAGTTCACAGTAACAAGCAAAAAATGCATATTATGGACAAAATAATCATTTGAGTTTTCAGAAATTGGTTGTTTCTGTATTATTCCTGTGTTCAGTAAAAACATGTATGTAAAATCATGTTTAAAATCTACAAAATGAATGGAATGTCACAGTGCAGCTTTAAGCAAACCATATGTCACACATTTGTTGGGGATTCCCTGCCTGAAGCTTGGATGCCTGTAATAGTTTTGAGAAACACTGTTTGGTTTCAAGCTAACTACGGTAAGAAAATGATTCTACTTAGATTGTGCATATAATATACTACACATTTTTTTGCAACTACGAAAATCGCAGACTGTAGCTTTAATGCTTCAATAGTGTCAAAACACAACATGTAAGAAGTCTGCTTTTATTTTTACAATTTCACGTGCCCTCTGACCAGAGATCGGGAAGAAGTGCTCGACGGATGTAATTGTTTAGGTTATGTAAATGTATGATCTTAGAAAATTATTCCAATGTTGGGGAAATATGCATATTAGAATGTGAATTATATCAAGCTGGCCCTGAGCTAAATAGCGGGAGTTGCTGTTGCGTTTGAATGGTCTGTGTAGGCATAGGCTACTTTAAAGTATTCAAGAGGAAATGGTTGTATGATCTGTTTAGACATTAAAACAAATCCGTTAAAAAATGTTTGTATATTTAACGGGTTACAGACACTCGTCAATTTAATTTTTTATTTAAAGCCAATTGAATCTTATAATCTCATCAGTTAACGGTTAATAATCGGTTAACGAGTTCCGGTTGTCGGTCAGGAAAATTACCCGAAATGAGCATCCCTAGTCAGCACTACTCTTTTGATAAGACATAAGTAGACAACGTATTAACTCTGATGTTAACAGCACATAGAATTGTTGAGAATTATATTCTATATAAACATGTTTAAATACAGTTTGAACAGTTTAGAATGGTATTACTGGATGAGAGAGTTATATGGCTATACTTGAGGCCTTTAGAACAGAGGGAACATATTCAGGGTCAAGCCAGATAAGACTTTCCTTTAGAAGAGGAGACGAAGGAAGCAAGGGCAAAGGAATGACGTAAGACAGAGAGAGCCCTTACAGCCGTATACTATGACATCAGAATAAGCTTTGCCTTATGGCTTAGGACTTATACCTTATAACTCTGTTATATATTAGACTGCTTATAACTATATGAACTATTGTAGGTTAGACTGTAATTCCATCACAGGTCTAATACATGGAGATGCCATTCAGACTAATAGAACAGGACATTTTACTGACAGGTCATTAGACAGATAAGGGGAACTGAGTTTTTCAGAAAGGAGTGCACTAGGTTGTATGGATAATGTATGTTCAGACAATCAAGGTTGGACATTAAGAGAGAGTAACCAGATAAGAGGTTGAGGTGACCGGCACATGTTCTCACATGAGACAAGTCACGAGTTGAGGAGAACCTTCTAGAAGGTATGTGAACAACAATGCAAAGGCTATATAACCCAGATCCATAAGAGCATTCGGGGCATTTCCCGGAACCCGTCTTGATGCCTTGTTATGATGACCCTGTTTCTGTAATGAGAAGTACTTAATTAAAGCATTCTATTTATCAACCGCAACCTGACTCCTGAAACCATCATTTCAACAGAGATCTTACCCAAGCCTGGAAATAACACTTAACAGAATCAACATATTACATATACTGCATTGTATGTATTGCTGAGTCCTTGACCTAAGATTCACAGTGCCTTTTAGAATAAAACTGAAGTATTGTAAAGTGTGTGATGTTCAGGAGCTTGTCATATTGAGATTTAGAAACCACAGCTTCCTGTTGTAGAAGTGTCCCTGGCTATTGGTTGTCATTTTGCCATGTGAGATCCCTTAGCTTGCAGTGCTCATTCAATAAGGTACTCAACAACAAATGTTCAGAAAAGCTTTTGAACTGAAAAATAAAATTTTGGTCCAGGCAGTCCCTCTGTGTTTTTGTACATTTATTTTGTTTGATGCCTAATGAACATACCCAGGTTGCGACACTAAAAAGCCACCTCATGAATAGAGGAAGTTGATGTGCAGTGAAGTTCAGATGTTTTGGGGCAGTGACATAATTGTTATTTTTGATTGGCCTCTACTCTGGCCCTTTGAATTTAATGTCTTTGGTATTTGTACTTCAGCTTTTTGTACTTAATGTCTTTGTGCACACCAACATATGTCATGGGATATTTCTGAAATTACTGAACTATGGACCCAGATCAACAAATGTGTCACTGTCCAAATACTTATATTACAATGATTGAGAGATTTTTCTCTAAATGTGCTGTTACACCAGATGAGTCAAAACTCAACTCGTCATTGAGAATTGGAAGGAAAATACACATGATCAAATGAGGCTGTCATAGAGTGTACTTTGAACACTGTTAACTTCTACTTTCAGTATGGAATTGAATAGAGCTCAAAGCATAAGCCTGGGAACTCAACATGAGTGTTGATGACAGCACGTTTTATTTTGTGTAGCTTGAGGCAGCTTGAGTTTCTCAAATATGGGTCTTTTAGTAAAGCACACTTATTGTCTCGGTTGTTTTTCAGCACAATCTCATCTCAATGGGGTGTGAAATGGATTTGGCGAATGGGAAGCTTTCCTTTTAAACCCTCCCTGATTCATCATGTCTGACATGCCTCCTTGCCATTTTAACTTCATGTTATTGCGATGAGTTACGGGCAGCACGCATTAAATGACTTTCATTGTTTGGCCGGATTGTATGAGTTATGTCGCCAAAGGCGCAAATTCTTTCTGGTTGAGCATGTGCCCCCCCTTGTTCTGAGGGTGATGTGATCTTTGTGAAACCTGGTGCTATGGGGCAACAGGTAGTTTAGGAAGATAGGCCAGTAACCAAAAAATAATTTAATGGTGTGAATCCTCCAATAAGGTTACACCTGCACATTCCTGTGGGAGACAAGCATATGAAAAATGACTCCCAACAAAATGTTATCATAATAGTTTGAGTGTTTAATATTTGCATTGTTTTGCCTTACCTTTTTGCTCCACATATGTTAATTCCATTTTCACTCTGAGTTAATAGATGTGTATTTGTTGTTTTCCAGCGCTTCATTCTACATGCAAGAGAATGGAAGGCCACTACTGCTTTTCCAGCCGCCATCGCTAGAGTTTGGGACACAGTAAGTCTGTCTGTTTCTCCCTTTGTTTTTCTCTCTCCTTTCCAAACACACAAATGCGCCCTGAACACAATTATTATGTAGACGGACATCAACAAATCTGTTTGAACGTATTGTAACCTGACACATTATTATATATGCACTCACAGGAGCAAGAAACAGTAACTGACAGTTAAAAGAGCAATGTGGAAAAAGTAATAAGAAAACTATGATGACCTTTACCTAACTTTGCCTGGATTTTTCACAAAAAGCCCACAAGGAGAACCAACTCTATGGAAATGTATGCTAAAAAGACCCAGTTGTATAGCTCAGTTCATTAGGCAGAAGGGCCTTGTAAAAACTGAGGAAGCCAGTGGAACATACAGCGATGACCAAATAAGGCGGTGAGCTCAGCTGTCTTCTCATCATAGCTGAGAAAGGGAGAGCGGGTCGGCTAGGTTAAGATCTCCGCTCTTTGCCTCTAGCTCCCAAAACAATCACCAAAATAGTTTGCTTTGTTGTGCTTGGATGGTCAGCAGTGCTACTATTTAAATGGAATGCATTTCTCCTCAATGACATTCACTCTTACCAGCCCTGTTTATTTTAACCCAGAATTACTTAACTATAAGCTGTAATATGTCACGTTGTGTGTAATGAATCTAGAACATATAAAGGTGTCCGTTTTTGAATGAAATGACGAAAAAAATGAACTGTTCCACGATATTCAAATTCTCAGAGCTACACTTGTATTTCTTGGGTGTCTGATGTGTAATGGTATCTTGAAGTCATGCCACAGCATCTCAATTAGGTTGAGGGCATGACTCTGACTGGACAACTCCAGAAGTCATATTTTCTTCTGTTTAAGCCATTCTGTTGTTTATTGACTTGTGTTTTGGGTGGTTGTCTTGTTGCATCTCCTAACTTCTGTTGAGCTTCAATTGGCAGACTCATTGCTTTACATTCTACTACAAAATGTCTTGATAAACTTGGGAATGAATCATCTACTCTGACAGCAAGCTGCCAAGGCAGAAAAGCACCCCCAAACCATTTTTTTAAGAACAGTTTCTCATTTGAAACGGCGACCTGGCCAAGATAAGTGCTGAGGTGCAGAAGACAAAGTTACACATGAATTACACAACAATGTGTAACATAAAAATAAAAACAAGGGTATAGTGTGCAGATCTTCAGAAAAAACAATGAAGACTTACAGGTAGTGCAGCAAATGTCAGCATATGGAGGTAGATATTTGGTAAGTGCAGTGAGGTGGCAGTATACTATACAGTCAGTGGAAAAATAGGGTCTGAGACGGAGAGGTAGATTAATTGAAATACAAAGTGACGGTGCAGAAATAACAGTAGGTGGCATAATGACCAAGGCTGTGGAAAAGGGTGTGTGCAAAACATATAAACATAGCTGTGGGGGTGATAGTGCAAAATGCATTAATGGCCAAAAAGAGCGGGTGGAGTCAACATGTACATTGGTCTGATAAAGGTAGTTAGAGGGCCAGTGGATTCAAGCTTCAAGGGTTTTTGCAGTACGTTCCAATCATTAGACGGCCAAAGGAGGTGCAGGCTTTTGTGGCAATCAGAGAGCTATACCTGCTTGAACGCAGATTAAGAGAGGGTGTTGCTCTGGAGATTAATGATCTTAGGTAAGGTGGGGTTTTGCCCAGTAGACATTTGTAAATAAGATGATACCAGTGTGTTTGTCGCTGGGTGTGTAGTGAAGGTTATCCAATTAGAGGTAAGAGGTTGCAGTGATGGATGTTACATGGAGCATTGGTGACAAAACGGATGTCGCTGTGGTATAAAACATGAAATTTTCTAAGGAGAGCGTTTGAGGCAGATCTGAAAAGACATTATTGATGTCTAGTATTGGTAGGATGGTTGTTTTCACATTACCGATATCTAGTATTGGTAGGATGGTCGTTTTCACAAGGGCAAGTTTCGCAGAAAAAGTGAAGGAGGCTTTATTACGGAATAGGAAGCCAATCCTCGATTTAATTTTGGAATGGAGCTGGTTGATGTGGGTCTGGAAGGAAAGTGAAGATTAACCAGACCCCTAGGTATTTGTAGTTGTCTACATATTCCAATACAGACCCATCAAGCATGGTGATGCTTGTTGGGCAGGCTGGTGCAGACTGTGATCAGTTGAAGAGCCTACATTTTTTACTAGAGTTTAAAAGAAATTTGAGGCCAAGGAAGGAATGTTGTATGTCTCCAACTTTCTTGGAGGTTTTTTAACACTGTGTCCAACGTCGGCCCGGACGTATAGAGGATGGTGTCGTCTGCATAGAGGTGGATCATAGTCACCTGCAGCAAGAGCAACATCATTAATATATATATAGAAAATAGTCAGCCCTAGAATTGAACCCTGAGGCCCCCCCCCATAGATACAGTTAGACAGCAGGCCCTTAGAATTAACACAGTGAAATGTATCTGAGAAATAATTAGTGAACCAGGCAAGGCAGTCCTTTGAAAAACCCAGGCTTATAATCTGCCAACATTGATGTTGTGATTTGACAGAGTCAAAGGCCTTGGCCAGGTCAATGAAGACTGCTGCACAGTAGTGTCTTTGGTCAATGGCAATTATGATTTTGTTTAGGACTTTAAGTGTGGCTGAGGTTCACCCACTACTGGCTCGGAAACCAGATTACATGTCAGAGAGGCTGCGGTGGAATTGGAAATGATTGATAATTTTGAAGACATTTTGAAGACCTTTTAAAGACCTTTGAGAGGCAGGGCAGGATGGAGATTGGTATGTAGCAGTTTGAGTCTAATGTGTCCCCCCCTTTGAATAGGGGGATTACTGCAGTAGCTTTCCAATGTTAAGGGATCTCTGATGAAGCAAAGAGAGGTTGAAAAGTCTGGTGATGGGGGTAGTGATCATTACCACAGACAGTTTTAGAAAGGAAGGGTCCAGCCGATTTGAAGGGGCCGAGATTTTGCAGCTCCCTAACAACATTGGCTGTCTGGATATGGGCAAAGGAGAAACTTGGGGAGGCTTCGGCTGGATAATGCGGAGGGAGAACGGCTGTTATCGTAGGGGTTGCCAGATGGAAACCATGGCTTGCCATAGCAAAATGCTTATTGAAGTTCTCAACTATGGATGACTTGTCAGTGGTAACAGTATTATCTAGCCTTAGAGCTGTGCGCATCTGTGCGGAGGTCTTCTTATTCTTCATGGACTTTACTGTATTTAAGAACTTTTTAGAATTAGTGCTGCAGGAAGCAAATTTCTACTTGAAAAATCTAGCCTTAGCATTGCTAACAGCCTGTGTGTACCGGTTCCTGGTTTCCTGGAAGAGTTGCAGGTTGCAGGGAATTTTCAAGGCAAAAGCAGTACACCACAAAATGTTTTTATGTTGCCTAAGGGCAGTGAGTTCTGGAGCTATACCATGATGCCCCCGCCACCATAATTTACAGTTTGGAATAAGTTTTGAATAACCAGGTGATCTTTTTGCCAACTTCAGCTTTTTTGGATAGCAGTGGCTTCCTCAGTTGTGTCTTCGTATTCTAGACTTGTTAACAAAGATGTTATCATGTTCCAGAGGTGTCTGTAAATATTTGAGCATTCTGCGCTGTGTTATTGCAGTTATAGTTGCAGGACAGCCACTCTTAAGCATAGTCGCAACCGTACTGAACTTTCTCAATTTTTTGACAATTTGTCTTATCATGGACTGATGTACAACAAGGCCTTTAGAGATATTTTCGAACCCGTTCCAACTTCATGCAAGTCATCAATTCTCCATCTTAGGTTTTCTTTTCAAACCTATTGTCCCATCATTTTACCAGGCAATCTAGTTGCTCAGCCAATTGATCCAACTCAGAGCTGTTGTATTCTCTTCTAACAACCAACAGTTGCTGTGTTTAAACTATGTAAACACCAATGCCATGGTTCAGACTAGCATCAGGTACAACACAACTCTTCAAAGGTTTAACCAAAGTCCCCACCTTTCACCCTAGTTACCTGCCAATTAGGCTAACCCAAAAAAATATGAATTTCAGCTGTGGCAGTATACAGCATTATTATGCAACAGTAATGTGCCTTCCTAGGAAACCAGGCATGCACAAACACATTCATATCAACTGAAGTTAGCAATGGTTTCTATAAGTAAATGTAGTAGTCAACCTACTACTACTGTAAAAAAAGGAATCCAACCAGCTATTTAATCTTGTTTTCTCTTAATTAGTCTTGTAGTGTTGCCTTAAGAGGTCATTTACCACGATGTTTGTCCTTCAAATTCTGTCATTTATTAAATAAATTCCTCACATTTTCTGAATGTACATTAAGGATCATAACTTTCAGATTTTTTGTAAATTTAATGAAAATTAAATTTTCAAATGAGCAGTTAACAAGGCATCAAACAGGTTGTCCCACACTTTTTCTGTTCATAGGGAAAGTAATTTAGATCTTCTTGAGTGATAGAGATTTGTTTTGAATTTGAGTAGGCAACTTCAGATGATGCATATGGATTAGGCTATATCAACAATACATATTTGTTTTATAGATTAGAAATAAGATACAGTGTTTCTTTGAATGAGTAGGCACATTTCCCCCAAATCATACAAAATTAAACACCGATCTGGGATCAAACCAGCAACTCTGAAATCCAAAGACTGCCGAAGACGAGCGACATTAAATTACACATGCATGTTTACGTTTTAGGTCTTTCGGTCAACGTAATTGTGAATTATGATCTTCGTGAGTTTTGCATAGTTGTTCAGAATTACACTACTGATGTTAAACTGATGTTTTGAATAATTAGGCACATAAATATAACTTATATCCGCGATGGGGTTTCAAACAAGTTACCTTAATGTTCGAATTCAGAAACATCCAGATGAGCTACAGCAGCCTACCCCCCCTCCCCCCACTCCCGATGGTTTTGTCCAATTCCCACTCACCCTGTGGTGTTGGAAGCTCCACAACTCCCTGGACAGATTTCGTGAGGGCCTCGTTCTTTTTTTCTGATCTTCTGAAGTGATTCTATTGATACTGCAGTGAGCATTCAGGTATTCTCAGTTTAAGTATTGATCTGTAGATAGTCGCTGATGAATTTACCAGTGTACACAAATTAGGAGCAATAAATGTATCTTATCTACATCTCATCTGACAGACAGTGCTCATCCTCTGTGTATATTAAAATAAAGCAGGTACCCGGAGGCGGGAGAGAGATTTGCTTAGTGACCAACAGGCTCCTGTCCTATCAATACTCATCTTTAAGACATGTATCGTTCATTCTAGTGGGACCATAGAGACATTACTGACTTACTAGCTAATTGGAAGTGGAAAAAGTAGCTGGCTGTAAATGATTGTTATCCACACTATAGCCCGCAACCGTCACTTAGGGAAACCACTCATGTTTAGGTCTCAACTAGGCCCTGTGCCCTTTTTAGTGCAGTATTTATGACCAGAGCCCTATGGCAGCAGATTGCTGATTTGGAGAGGTTTTGATGTGACATGTAATCGCACCCATCTCAACAGCTGTGGCAAGTCAAATATGCCATTATCAGAGTTGTCACGCTAATAATTTGAATTGACTGGCATAGCACCATTTTAAAGGAACACTCCAGACCCCTAAACATTTCTAAATCATTGTGCCGGTCATGTGTCCAACAAGACAGTGAGAAAACAACCTCAGTGCATTTGGTAATTCCCAACTCGGCCACTGTAAGTTGCCCAAAAACCTTTATGTCACTGCATAATATTTTGTTCATTTTTTATAACTCAATAACAAGACAGTTTTCTGAAGATTTTAATATTTTTAAGATGTTCTATTTTGTTATCCTAAACATCTAGTTGTTATTCTAAAGGGAATGGTGTTCCAACGTGATGCCTGTGTATTGCATAGCTGCCAACTCTTACGCTTGCGCTTTGGTGGCCATTGTTGGTTAGAAAAAGCGGTATATAAATGCAGTCCATTTACCATTTTACGCAGTGCCCGTGAGACACACACATTTGATTGGTTTCACATTGGCGTGTGAGCTTGTGAAACCAATCAAATGCATGTGTCTCACTGGACCTGTGTGAGAGTTTGCAGCTGTGGTATTGGCATCAATGGAGGATGTTGTAATGGTACAGGTAATCTGTCATCATAGCTACTCTTTAAGTTGACCTTGGTGGTGGATTGCTTATGCTATGTCAACAATTGCATGGGTTGTTAGCTTTCAAAAATCGGAATTTTCAAAATAAACAGCAAAACAATTGTTGTATCACCATTTTACTTGTTATATATTCATATTTTTATCATAACCCATGCATATAGTTTGTTACACAAAATAAATTAATGTAAACAATTTGTCAGAAACTGTTAATGCAACAGCTGTAAATGTCATTTCTTGTGCTTGAGTGACATTTACACATTACATTTTTTCTTTGTACACTTTATTATTAAAATGGCGAAGAGAGAATTGAACACATCACCAAAGGTCAACACCAAAGGTCAACATCAACCTTTTAATAGCTGCTTCGTTTTTTTGTGCTTGATCTGACATCTCTTTCAACATTTCACTACTTATGTCACCATCAGAATAAATATAACATTTTTCTTTCCTTAACTGGAATTGTCCAAATTACACTGCATTATATTTGCTGGAAGTTAAAAGTAGTGAGTGCAAAATGCTTCTATACTTTCTCATAATGGTCCCAGCTAAGCAACGAGCCCACATTTCATTAATACATAATATACACATTTACTTTGTGTTCATTGTTTTGATTTCCCAATGCCGAAAATGTGTGTATATAATGTGCAATGCCTGTATAGGGTTGTTGTTCTGAAGACTCTTTCTCTCTGTTTAGGCCACTGGGGCTGCCAAGAGCTGAAACCATATACATACACAACCCCAGCCAGGACCTGCCAGTGACACTGGTGTCAATGTTTACATCTAGCAGACATTTTTACATGCCTTCATTCCACAGAAGGGTGAGTGTGTGCATGTGCCCTTTCCTGGACTCAGACTCTATATACACAC
>JACXGM010012180.1:0-11730 GCA_016801145.1 Umbra pygmaea | reverse complement strand
AATATGACCTACTTCAGTAATTGTTCATAGGTTTTATGTACACTAACGGTCAAAGGTTTTCATGTTGGTAGCCAGTTTACCAAGTTAGTATTTATTTAAAATATCATTACACACAAGTTTTCCTGACTGTGACATTACACATACACATTTTCCTAACTAAAAAACATGAGGGCATTGTGATTGAAAGATTACGATTGGTTCATTCGAATACCCACACAAAAAGTAGTGGTTCGAATTCATGAACATTTCAAACCAGAGTGGACAAAATAGAAAAGTCATTGATTTAATGAAGACAGAAGTATTTGGTCTTAATGTTCCATCATGACAAGGGTGTGGATCAAATGCCTGCACACCCCGCTTCTGTCCAGATGGAGCAGCTGAATTTTATACTGTAGCCCAATTTATCAGTGATCCTATGTGGTGCCTTAATCTAGAGAACAGTGGCAGGAGATGGTGGTAGATTTATGGGATCAGAAACTAGCAATCTTCTATTGCGATTTACATGGGCTAAAAATAGATGCTGAAAGTTTTTGTGGTTATTGTTGCAAACTTGTCACTTCTCAGCAAAATTAGCAGTTTTTACTTCAAAATAGGTCATCCAGGTGAATCGGCAATGGAAATATGGTGTGGGGGGGGGTCTCCAACTTATCTAAGTCATCTGTGAGTAGGCACAACACCTTTTTGGTTTCGTGGATCCACTTGATATTTTTTCCCTAATATAAAGTCAGCAAAAAAGTCATTTTTAGGACACTGTATTTTAAAGATAATTCGTAAATAGCCAAAAAACATTACATATCTTCATAGCAAAGGGTTTAAACATTTTGTTCCATGCTTGCTTAGTAGCAAAAAAAATGGAATACGCTCCTGTGGAATGGTTGTTAAGACACCAACAGCTTACAGTTGGTAGGCAATTCAGGTCACAGTTATTTAAACCGAGGACAGTAAAGAGACCTGTCTACTGACTCTTCAAAACACCAAAAAGATGCCCAAGTGAAAGTGCATTAGTTATGCTGCCAGGAGGCATGAGGACTGAAGACATGGCGAGGACAGTAAATTTCATCACACCTGCAGGACAGTTACAGGATGGCAACAACAACTGCCAGAGTTAAACCATGAACACATCAGTGCTCAGATTGTCCATAATAGGCTGAGAGAGGCTGGACTGAGGGCCTGTAAACCTGTTGTAAGAAATGTCCTCACCAGACATCACCGGCAACAACGTTGCCTAAAGGCACAAACCCACCTTCACTGGACCAGACAGGACTGGAAAAAAGTCCTTTTCAATGATGAGTCCGTTTTTTTATCACCAGCGATGATGGTCGGACTCGTGTTTATTGTTTTTTAACAACAAAATTCTAATGTCTTAGGAAGAGTTCAGAAATCGGTATTTTGTGGAATAACAATAATTGGCTTTCATGCATCTTAGCATGCTCTCCACCAGTCTTTCACATTGATGTTGGGTGACTGTATATCACACCTGTGGCAAAAATTCAAGCAACTTGGCCTTGTTTGGTAGCTTGTGACCATCCATTTTCCTCATAAACACATACCAGAGGTTTTTGGTGGAGTTGTATTAAGAAAAATATGCAGTGGTCTCTCAATTTTTTCAAGCCCATATATGACTTCCATGGATAAAAATGACAATTACATTGTCCAACAACTTTCTACAGGTTGTTCCAATGAGGTCTAAATCAAAACTTAACACAGCCCTAATGCACTTTCAATATATTTACACTATAGAATCAAGTATTAGTTTCTACATTTATTTTCTTTATTGTTTAAGGTGTTTTTTTCCCCCTTAAACTTATCTGTTTTGGAAATGTCATTACTGACCACAGAAACAATAGAAGGAACTTAATTTGAAGCTGTTTGCTAGTGTGGACACTCTAGATCCTTGACCCTCTTGTCTGTTCTGATTTTCAGGTGATCCCACCCCGAGGCAAGGCCTCATTTAAAATGGTCTTTCTCCCGACAGAGGAGGGCAATGTTGAAAACTCATTATTTATAAACACATCAACCCATGGGCTGCTCTCTTACCAGGTCAGTAGTCATACACGCATATCTTTGGATTGTCCGAAATTGAATCCTGCTTTCATTATGCAACTTGAAAGTGCTATTAAACATAATGCACTTAACAGAAGTTTTTTTACGACCCATTCCCTGACTGACAACCAGGGGCTGTTAAAAGTAGGGTTGAAATGATTCCTCGAGTAACTGAAATAATTAGATTACTAAAAAACTAAATGTTGTCTCGAAGCTTCATTTAATCAATGTTACCAGCATTGTATCGCTCACGGTGTTTTCACACAGATGATTATTACTGTCTAACACCGGGCTGACCCAGCTGCTGGTGACACGTGCCATGAAGACTGATGGTGCACTACAAAATGAAGAGTGTAAATAGTGAAAACGAAAACTGTACAGTGTGTCTGTCTACTGCAAATTTAACTAGCTTACCACAATGGCACAATGTCAATGCTTCAGCATCTAAACAGAAAACATTGAGTCTAACTTCATCATGCATTCCGTCATATGGCTGATGAAACTACCAAACACAACAACTACCAAAAACAAAGACGAGAAGATACGTAGTGGTGACCACCATTTGATGTTTAGAGCTGCATTGTTGACTATCTCTTTCGGAAAAACAGCTGATTATGCGCACCAATACTTTTAACTCTCTCTCTTCACGAAGAAACAGCTGATCAACGATCTACTAGCACAAGTGTAACAGAGCTGTGTGACATTGTAATCAAAGGTATAAATGAATCAGTCTCAGGTTGAAACTTGTAGTTTTGAAATTTAAGTTGCACAACTTAAGGTAATGTTTATGTATGCCTTAGTTTGAGGTTATTGCATTTCAAAAAATGTTTTAATTAAAAACTATTCAATATGCCACTTAACTGCACTTAATATGTTTAATATGGGAAGAAAATATCTCAGGAAATATGGCTTAGATGTGCAAACCCTTTAAGACAGTTCATAGTGAATGTCGTCATGGTGACGTAACGTTATTAAAGCCCTGTTTGTCATTGTCACACATTCATAAAATAATTGCATTTATAAATGTGTCATATGTTCGCAGTTGCCCGTTCAGTCAATTACCACAACTCCCAAGATTTCCCTCTAACTGGGTGGTGTGTGAGCGGAAGTTTATTTTTACATATGTATGGAGTGGAAAAACTTGATATTTTAAGAAGGCAATTTATTTGTTGGAAATGTATTAGGAAAGCCTTTTTTGTTGTCACTTTTTGATCAATTCATTAGCTAGGGAACGTTAGTTTTAGCCTGCTTATGTTATTATTGCTTGCTTTTGATATATAATGTATTAGGTCATTAGTCTAGCAATATGTCTGTCCGGTCATTTACTTTGGGAATATTGTAGAACAGGAAGTAAACGCTGCTTTTTGTGAGACAGTTTGTGCTATTACACCTCGGTGGTCACACGACCAAGGCCACAGATGTCGAGCATCAAGCTTCAACAATTGTTGCTGAAATCACCCTATTGTGTCTTCCCTGTAGGTTTTTGGTGAGGGTGTGCAACGGGAGTCTTTAAAGGGGGTCAATAGGAAAGAGAGTGTCCTCATATTCCCCCACATCCAGAGCATCAAACTGAGCCAAATTCAGGTAGGTCTGTGCTGTTGTCTGCGGTTTTTCCCCCCAGCGAGCAATTGCAGATTGGTGTACGAGTGGACAGTCAGAGAACACTTTGCAACAGGATGGGCATGTTTACTATGATATGTACTGTGATATGGGTCTTTAAGCCGCCAGCATTTGACTTTCCCTTGTGTCTTCCTCGATACAGAGATATTCTAAAATACACACCAGAGGCAAGGATGTACAGTACACTTGCATGAGAAACATATGCACACCCAATAGAGGATTACATGCAAATAAACAGTCAGTGGGCTGTAATTGCATACACACACCCTCCTACTTTCTAAACCAGAGGCATGAGGGAAAGCGTGCCTGAGGCTTTTTCATCCAAGGAGGAGAAGCGGTACCCTCTGCAACAGGAAATGGGTGGCAGTTACAAAATGTCAGCCGAGCTGCTTTCGCATAATCTCTCAACGCGCTTCCAACCATAAACCATTCGTCTTCTGAAGTGGCAAATCTTATTTCACCAACCACCAAAGTTTTACTAATAATCGATTAATATATTTTGACATTATTACTTTTGGTCGACAACATACTTTTTTGTTTTTCTAAATTTTGTGTCATTAATGTTTTAATGTTTGATTTTTAATGTATGGCATTTTAATTATTTAAAAATGTATTTTAATCGTTATGTATTTTGCATTTATTTTCAATGTAAGTACTTCCACAGTACATGTGGGTCCCACCCATTTCATATGTATTGGATATAAGTGCATTATGTAGGGAATAGGGTGCCGTTTGGGACATGCATAGTTTTGACACTGTTCCATATAGTACACTTATGAGAGTCTTTGTTATCACCACACAGCTTGTGTGAGTGCAGTTGTTCAGGGACCTGTTTTTTGTTTATATCACTTAACGTGGCCTGTTGAGCTGCTAAACAGGTTTAAAAATAAAGCAAGCTTTATGGTTTCTCATCCATAGTTCCTATTTGTTTTTTGATCTCACCAGCACTTTTGATATTAAATAGGGTGTTATGCACAAACCCATCGCTGTGTATAGGAACATTTTACTTAAGCCCAAATTCCTGAACTAACATTTGTACTTTATAAAAATGTTTTTACATCAAAATGTGTCAAGGCACTTAACTGCTCTGTCTAGACAAACAAAGGCCATAGGTTTTGGTCACTAAGAAAGCATTAGTGCTGTTCATGCATGTTGCAAATGTTTGGCTCTACCATCATTTGGTACCATCGGTCTACTGTCATTTGGTACCATCATTTGGTACCATCAATCTACCATTCATTTGGTTTCGTTTTTTTGTTGATATTTTTGTTTACTGTCCATAAGTGTAATTCCAGACAAAAAAATATTATAATATTATTGACTGTTGATCTGAAGTTATTCATGTAATTTAAGAAAAACCTTTTGGTGATGAAGCCATGTTCTCTGTTGTGTTTACCTTCACAGGAAGATGCCTGCAATGTCACTACCCTGGGGCTACTACTGGAGTGCAGTCTACCCAAGAGTTTATATAGCCAGCCACAGGTACTGGGCTTCTCCTGTCACTTTTTAAACAGAAGATATAGCATGATGTGTATTCTTAAGAGAGGAAGTAGGAAAGATGATGTGCTAAAATGGCAGAAGGTTGGAATCGAAAACTGTGCAACAGTGGCATTTTCACAAAGGGAGGCAGCCCCTTAGATTAGAGGACCACCATATGATAGTGTTTTTTGGTCAAATTGCTGTTAAATACTGCAAATTTTACATAAAAGCTGACTCCTTGTCTGCCGGTTGGTCACGTGAATTCAATCATTGTTGTATAGCTGGAGAATAGGTAAACCTCCCATATACAAATGTCACTCATCATTTTGTCAGTAAATAGCAATGCGCACCGAGGTCTGCTGCATTTTTTCAAGACAAAATAAGTAGTGGCCATCAGGTGCCATTGGTGAGCACATCAATTCTTCCAAATCTGTGTTGGTCTCATGTCAGCAATTAGAATTTGGCTTAATTTAGTGTATTTCTCTGACATTAAAAAAACAACATTGTAAAGTTAAAGGTGCTATTTGTAGAGCTGTAACAATGGAACTACTTTCTTACAAACGTTGTAACAACTGTATTCCTTGATATTTTAATAATCCAATAAACTATGTACATAAATGTACGTAATTGCAAAACTATTCTTTAGTCTGGATGTGTAAGTAAATTATTTATGTTATATGTAAAATCTAAGTAGAATAATTGTCTTAACGCAGTTAGCTTAAAACCCAACAGTGTAGGAATTTCCTCACCTAGCCTCAGTTAGGGAGTCCCCACCAAAATGTGTGATGTATGGTTCGCTAAAGTGGAGGAAGTACTGTTGCTAAAACTGTCAATAAATCCAGAGCTGTACAGTGACGTCTAATGAGGTTGCAGGGTGAACACAACCTCGACACAGGAGAACATGAAAAAATACTTTAGAGAAAATTTTAGCTTGACAGCACCATATTCCCATTCTTTAGAACCCAGAGGCCTAAATATCACCTACTATCGCAGAGGACATCGTTAAGCCCCTTTCAGACATATGGACTGTGGCGGGTCAAAACCGCTTTGGTCCCGAGCATAGTTTCATGTCTAAAAAGGTACCCTGTGGTTTTACGTGCCGGCACAAAATCCTATCTAGAGAAGGTTTCGAAATGCCACGGTGCCAGCATTCTCCTTGTGTAAAAAAATTATTTGTCCGAAGCGGCACCAAAGTCCATCCCCAGGCAACCAGAAATGTTAATCAAATCTCAAGCTGCATTATTGCAGGTGCCTGCCTCCTCTGCCGCCTACTCGACAAAAATCTGAATTAGGGAGAGATTGTAATTTAATGTGAAACAAGGGAAATTGGGGAGTGTCATCTTCTTTTTTTTTTTCCCTCTTGATGCAGTGCAAATTCATGTTTTGAATCCATTGCTTATGATAATGAACCAGTAACCTATATGTCACAGCTGAGAAGGAAGCGATCTTGGAACTAATGATGGGATCACTCATTGACTTCTAACTTCAAACTTAAATAGACTAGCTTCTTAACACAACATACCATCACTATTTCAGGTATATATTCTCAGTCAGGGAAGGATATAAACTCAGCAAAAAAAGAAACCTCTCTTTTTCACCACAATGTTTTTATAATAATTCAAAAAAATCAGATCAACTTCAAAGATCTTCATAGTCTTCATGGTTTAAACAATGTTGTCCATGCTCATTGAACCATAAACAATTAATGAACGTTCACCTGTGGAACGGTTGTTAAGATACTAACCACATAGATGGTCACAGTTATTAACACTTAGGACAGTATAGAAACCTTCCTGCAGACTCTGAAAAACACCAAAAGAAAGATGCCCAGGGCCATGCTCATCTAGGGTTGGGCTATAGATGATACCATCGTCCATCGGCGATGGCTGACAGACATCACAATTTAGAGGAGGCATCGTGATTTCATCGGCCCGAGTTGAAAGCTAATTAAGTGGCCGGACCTTAATTAATTAATTACTTTTTTATTAGGTAATGAAAGCCATGATAGACAAAATGTTACTACGAATCGGAATGAAAGAATAAAGTTGTTCCCGATCAATAACTTTATTTAGAAAATGAATGAACAAGAGCAACCTTCATAGGCGAATACTTGGGATATACATTTTACATTCAAAAGTTCAATTAACATAATTTCAATTATTTCTACAGTGCAAAAAATGCAATAGAAACCAAACGAGATATATATAAAGACAACATTTTGTAAATCAGGCCTTGTTATATTTGATTAAATTAAGTAGGCTACACAGCTTTCAGGCAGGCCTACTTGCTTTATGGCTTTATAATGAAAGTGTTTAGATTTCAAAACAATTTTAAATCTCAAGGTTTCTGGCCAGAAACACTAACATGTTCAACTTTTCTGGCTTTAATAGGCTGCAGAGTGGAGTAACAAAACTTCCCGCTGTGCTGAACACACGTTCAGAAGGAGCACTGGTAGCACATATGCACAAATATTTATGTGCAAAGCTGGCCATGAGAGGGAACCGTCCCTGGTTAGCTTTCCACGAAGTTAGTGGGTTTTCTTCCCCAGCAGTAGCCATTTCCTGTAGGTACATCGATATCTCTGCTTCAGCTTTTTGATCAGCAGTGAGCACGGCTGCTCTAGCTGCTCTTTTCACAAGAAGGCTCCGTAATGAAACTTTTTTCTTCTTAGGTGCGGTGCCAGCACCTGATTCCTTCTCCTCACTGCGGTGAAGATAGTTTCAGGTTGGAGATTCGACAGACATTCGGTTCTTCAAATCTCAACAGCTCTTAAACAAAACGTTCAATCAATTAATTGTTTGTGTTACTTTGATGAAAAAACCCTCTACAATGTTGCACAGTCGTTATTTAGCCATTTTTGCAACAATCGAAAATATTAGGAGTCAAGGAGTTTCAACAGCTCTGTCCCGCAATCTTAGCGCTGGTAATGGGCGCGTTCAGTGTGTCATGAAAATGCAGCCTTCTTCATTTCATAATCAATCTTCAATAGCTCCTAGAATGTCTGTACAAGCTCTATAAAAATGATATTTTCTGACTCGGTGGAAGGTTAACCGCTTCCAGAACACTTATGTCCTGCCATGTAAGCTGCGGGAGCGGGCGGCGGCTTTTGTCCTGAGCAAACACCCGTTTGATGGCTTGCACCTGCTCCAGGATTCGTTCTACCATTTGCTGATTTGAGCCCCACCGTGTTGCACAGTCCTGTCCGGAAAAAAAACATTCAGCTATATTCAGCTAACTTTTAAGTAACCATAATAGCTATTCAACTAACTTGTATAAAGTAACTACACCGCATAGGCTTAGGCTATTAACAATGCACATCAAAATTTAAAAGGTGACTATTAGCAGGCTTTTGCGCATATGTTATTACATTTTGGAAATTGAACACTTTTGTTGCAGTTAGTTAGGCATCGGCTGGCACAAACTTTTAAATTACCGTGATCATGGAATGCTGAGGGAGTTTCAGCTCCTCTTGTGTTTCGCTCAGCTGACGTCTCCTCAACCAGCTGTGGGAAAAAGCAGTGTTGACTGCCCGGCAAACCGCGGATGCCCCAACTTAACCATGGCCATTTTAATTGTCTGATGCCAGCCACAGTATTTGCTCCGTTGTCAGTAGTTATGCAGGAGATTTTTCTTTCTTCTATTTTCCAGTCATGCATGGTCCCCTGCTATGCATCTTCCAGGTTGTCGGCTGTATGGTTTTCTGGCATGAAACTTGTTTGTAAGCATTTTGATTCCAGTTTCCAGTCTTTGCTGACATAATGTGCGGTCACTGACATGTAAGGCATCATGTTGCAGCTGGCCCACATATCGGTTGTCAGGGCCAAATATTCCACCTCATCCAGGCTACAGAAATGTTTGTTCTGATGTCGTTGTACAACTTTGGGACTGCGATCTTCAAGAAGAATTTCCGACTTGGCAGCTCATACTGCTTGTCGAATGTTTGCAGCATGGCCTTAAATGCACTATTCTCAACCGTATTAAAAGAAACAATTTATTTTGCCAGGTAGCGAGTTATAGCATCAGTACACTGCTTCCATCTTTCACTGTCACGCTTGTACTTTGTACTTTTGACAAAAGCTCCAGTTATTGTCGGTTGGTTGCTAGCTGTTTTGGTAGGATCAGTTGTACATGATGGAAATGCACTATATTCCATGGGATGGTCATGTAAATTTGTCGTCTGTCCATCTTTTGCCCAAATGACATGATCACAAATCCTGCACACCTCTTCAGAAGTTTCTTTTGGCTGTCCTCTTTCATTAGGCCTAAACCCAAAGTACTGCCATATAGGCGAAGTTGTACCTTTTTTTAACGACCAATTTTGTCAATGTTGACGCCATTATTAGATCACTATGACTATCCATATCGAGGAAAAGTAAGGAAAAAACGGGCGAGTAGGAGAGGATGGGCACAAATGTGCAATAAATTGAAATGTAATTAATGAATAGATCATAGTATAAAATAAATTTAAGTTCATAAAAATGTATAGCCCCGCCCCCCGATTTCCTCATCCATCCCGATGTTTCACTGTAGACATCGTCCGATTCCAAATTAGTAGACATCGCCCAACCATATGCTCATCTGTGTGAATGCGCCCTAGAAATGCTGCAAGGAGGCATGAGGACTATAGATGTGGCCAGGACAATACATTTCAATGCCTGTACTCTGAGATGCCCAAGATGGCACTACAGGGAGACAGGAAATACGGCTGATAGTCCTTGCATTTGCAGACCACTTGTAACAACACGTGCACAGGATCAGAACATCGGAACCTCACATGGTACAGGATGGCAACAACAACTGTCTGAGTTACACCAGGAACGCACACAGGGCTGTTGTAAGGCAGGTCTTCACCAGACATCACTGGCAAAAATGTTGCCAATGAGAATAAAACCACCTTGACTTGCATGTATTGTCGAGGGGATGATAATTGACACTTTACAATCATGGGAAAACATTGCCTCCCTCATTTAGTACCCTTTCTGTAGCCTCATCCTGACATGACCCTCCAGCATGACAATGCTACCAGCAATACTGCTCGTATTGTGTGTGATTTCCTTCAAGACTGGAATGTCAGTGTTCTGCCATGGCAAATGAAGAGCCCTGATCTCAATCCCATTGAGCATGTCTGGGACCTGTTGGATCAGGGGGTGAGGACTAGGGCCATTTCCCTCAGAAATGTCTGGGAACATGTAAGTGCCTTCGTGGATGATTGGGGTAACATCTCACAGCAAGTACTGGCAAATCTGGTGCAGTCCATGAGGAAGAGATTCACTGCTGTACTTAATGCAGCTGGTGGCCACACTAAATACTGACTGTTACTTTAGATGTTGACCTGCCCTTTGTTCAGGGACACTGCTATTTTGTAAGTCACATGTCTGTGGAACTTGTTCAGTTCAAGTTTAGATAATAGAGTCTTTCTATTCATACAAATATTTACACATGTTGAATTTGCTGAAAATAAAAGCAATTGAAAGTGCGAGGACTTTTATTTAAAAACATATTTTTTTTGCTGAGTTTATGATTAAGAAAACATTATTGAGATGGTATGTTGTTACGATGCTATTGAAGTATGTATTTAGAAAAAGACTTAACTTTCTAGACAATATGAACATGCCCAGTTCGAGCTCCATGATTACTTGCTTCTCACGACTGCAATGCATGGCTTTTAATTTCAGTCATTTAGAGGACTCGCTCATCCAGAGCGACTTACAATCAATACAGGGACATCCCACCCCTGGAGCAACTTAGGGTGAAGTCCCTTGTTGAAGGACTCAACGGCACAGTCTGGAATCAAACCGGCAACCTTTTGACTACAAGTCTGACTCCTGAGCCATCAAACTTTGTTTCATAAAGGCATTAGTTATGCAATCACAATCTCACTCTAATATGAATTCACCAGGTAGGCATGATTATGAATAAGAAATTAATTCAAAAAGTTATTAGCCTTGTTAAAACTAATTTCCATGGTCATCATTCTTAAGAAATTACATTTCTCTGATGCATATTCAATTCATGAAGTCGTCACTTCTTTTTTTGTAAAGTTTGTCCACCTCTTGTCCTGTGTCTTATCTGCAGTTAATTACAGAGATATTTGGACACTGACAAAATTTTTACTTTTTTTACCAAAATAAATTAATGTTACTATGAAATAATGAAAATAGCCTTAAAGTGCAGTCTCTCAGCTTTAATTTAATCCAAACTGGAGGAAGGGTTTAGGAATTACAACCATGGCCGTAACTACCATTGAGGACACCGAGGTCATGACCTCTGTATTTTTTTCCAGAAGTGTCGAAAATATATAGCCGACGAAACAATAATCCTTGCATCAACGGACCGTCACGTGACAGGTACTTGCAGATACTGCTGTCATGTCAAAATGAAAGTAGTCTGCTGTAGCGGAGTGTTACCTTAACCAATTAAAGAACGCAATGCAGTGTCTCGCACAGCTCACATAAACATCAATACCCACAAATCCGTTATTCAAAATAAACTTGACGCCATGTTAATTTCTGCCTGTGGTTTTCATTCAAATGACCGAAAATGAAAAGGCTGCAACAAACTAAATTATCGTTTAGAAGATGAGCAGAC